>CM064554.1:18379261-18667483 GCA_032716605.1 Paralithodes platypus
TTATATTGACGGAAAGATTACTATTGATTACTATTGACGGAAGTATTACTATTGACGAAGTATTACTATTGACGAAAATATTACTATTTGACTATTACTATTGACGGAAGTATTACTATTGACTATTACTATTGAGTAGTACTATTGACAGAAGTATTACTATTGACGGAAATATACTATTTGACGGAAGTATTACTAGTTGACGGAAATATTACTATTGACGGAAATATTACTATTGACGGAAGTATTACTATTGACGGTTTACTATTGACGAAAGTATTACTATTGACGGATATACTATTGACGGAAATATTACTATTGACGATATTACTATTGATTACTATTGAGGAATATTACTATTGACGATATTACTATTGACGGAAATATTACTATTGAATATTACTATTGACGGAATATTACTATTGACGAAGTATTACTATTGACGAAAGTATACTATTGACGGAAGTATTACTATTGACGTATTACTATTGACGAAATATTACTATTGACGGAATATACTATTGACGGAATATTACTATTGACGGAAATATTACTATTGACGAAATTACTATTGAAAAAGTATTACTATTGACGAAAGTATTACTATTGACGGAATATTACTATTGACGGAAATATTACTATTGACGGAAATATTACTATTGACGGAAATATTACTATTGACGAAAGAATTACTATTGACGAAAGTATTACTATTGACGGAAGTATTACTATTGACGGAATATTACTATTGACGGAAATATTACTATTGACGGAATATTACTATTGACGGAATATTACTATTAACGGAAATATTACTATTCACGAAAGAAATTACTATTGACGAAAGTATTACTATTGACGGAATATTACTATTGACGAAAGTATTACTATTGACGAAAGTATTACTATTGACGGAAATATTACTATTGACGGAAGTATTACTATTGACGGAAATATTACTATTGACGGAAGTATTACTATTGACAAAAGTATTACTATTGACGGAATATTACTATTGACGGAAAGTATTACTATTGACGGAAATATTACTATTGACGAAAGTATTACTATTGACGGAAATATACTATTGACGGAAATATTACTATTGACGGAAATATTACTATTGACGGAATATTACTATTGACGAAAGTATTACTATTGACGGAATATTACTATTGACGGAAATATTACTATTGACGGAATATTACTATTGACGGAAATATTACTATTGACGGAAATATTACTATTGACGGAAGTATTACTATTGACGGAAATATTACTATTGACGAAAGTATTACTATTGACGAAAGTATTACTATTGACGGAATATTACTATTGACGGAAATATTACTATTGACGGAAGTATTACTATTGACGAAAGTATTACTATTGACGGAAGTATTACTATTGACGGAAATATTACTATTGACGGAAGTATTACTATTGACGGAAGTATTACTATTGACGAAAGTATTACTATTGACGGAAATATTACTATTGACGGAAGTATTACTATTGACGGAAGTATTACTATTGACGGAAATATTACTATTGACGGAAATATTACTATTGACGGAAAGTATTACTATTGACGGAAATATTACTATTGACGAAAGTATTACTATTGACGGAAATATTACTATTGACGGAAATATTACTATTGACGAAAGTATTACTATTGACGGAAGTATTACTATTGACGAAAGTATTACTATTGACGATTACTATTGACGGAACTATTACTATTGACGGAAGTATTACTATTGACGGAAATATTACTATTGACGTTAATATTACTTTTGACGGAAATATTAGTATTGACGGAAATGTACTATTGACGGAAAGTATTAATATTACCGGAAATATTACTATTGACGAAACGTATTACTATTGACAGAAAATATTACTATTGACGGAAATATTACTATTGGACGAAAGTATTACTATTGACGGAAAGTAGTACTATTGACGAAAAGTATTACTATTGGACGGAAATATTACTATTGACGGAAACTATTAATATTGACGGTAGTATGACTATTGACGGACATATTACTATTGACGGAAAGTATTACTATTGACGGAAGTATAACTATTGACGGAAGTATTACTATTGACGGAAACATTACTATGGACGGAAGTATTACTATTTCGAAGTTTATTACTATTGATGGAAGTATTACTATTGACGGAAAGTATTACTATTGACGGAAGTATTACTATTGACGAAAGTATTACTATTGACGCAAGTATTAACTATTGACGAAAGTCTTACTATGTGACGGAAGTATTACTATGGACGGAAGTATTTACTATTGAAGGAAGTAGTACTATTGACGGAAATATTACTATTGACGGAAGTATTACTATTGACGAAAGTTATTTAATATTGACGAAATTATTACTATTGACCGAAAGTATTACCTTTGACGGAAGTATTACTATTGAAATTACTATGGAAGTATTACTATTGACGGAAAGATTACTTATTGACGGAAAATATTACTATTGACGGAAAGTATTACTATTGACGCAAAAGTATTACTATTGACGAAAGTCTTTACTATTGACGAAAGTATTACTATTGACGGAAAGTATTACTATTGACGGAAAGATTACTATTGACGGAAAGTATTACTATTGGACGGAAATATTACTATTGACGGAAAGTATTACTATTGAAGGAAAGTCTTACTATTGACGGAAGTATTACTATTGACGAAAGTAGTACTATGGTTCGAAAGTATTACTATTGACGGAAGGATACTTACTTTTGACGGAAGTACTATTACCTATTGACGGAAATATTTACTATTGACGGAAATATTACTATTGACGGAAATATCACTATTAACGGGACATATTACTATTGACGAAAGTATTACTATTGACGGAATTATTAACTATTGATCGGACATATTACTATGGCGGAAAGTATTACTATTGACCACGGAATATGATTACCATTGACAGGAAAGTATTACCATTGACGGAAATTATACTATTGACGAAAGTATTAATATTGAAGGACAAATAGTACTATTGAAGAAAGTACTTACTATTGGACGAAAGTATTACTATTGACGGAAAGTAGTACTATTGCACGAAAGTATTACGACTGAAGGAAGTATTACTATTGAAGGGAAATATTACTATTGACGGAAAGTATTAATATTGACGGATAGATCAAGTATTACTATTGACGGAAGTATTGCTATTGCCGAAAATATTACTATTGACGGAAGTATTACTATTGACGAAAGTCTCTACCCCAAGTATATATTGACGGAACGTATTATTATTGACGTGGAAATATTACTATTGACGGATATTCTATTTACTATTGACGGAAAGTATTAATATTGACGGAACATTACTATTGACGGAAGTATTACTATTGAGGGAAGTATTACTATGAAGGGAAGAATTACTATTGACGGGAATTTTACTATGACGGAAATATTACTATGGATCGGAAAAGTATTACTATTGACGGGAATATTACTATTGACGGAAAGTATTTTACTATTTGGACGAAAGTATTACTATTGACGGACAATATTACTATTGACGGAATATTACATATTGACGGAAAGTATTACATATTGACGGAAAGTATTACTATTGACGGAAAGTATTACTATTGACGGAACCCTCCAAGTATTGACTATTGACGGAAATTATTACTATTGACGGAAATATTACTATTGACCGGAAATGATTACTATTGACGGGGAAGTATCTACTTATTGACGGAAAGTATTAATATTGACGGAAAATATTACTATTGACGGAAAGTATTACTATTGACGGAAGTATTACTATTGACGGAATATTACTATTGACGAAAATATGTACTATTGACGGAAGTACTTTACTATTGACGAAAAGTATTACTATTGACGGAAGCTACCTAGTGACGAACAGTATTACTATTGACGGAAGTATTTACTATTGACGGAAATATTACTATTGGACGGAAAGTATTACTATTGACGGAAAGTATTACTATTGACAGAAAGTATTACTATTGACGGAAGTATTTACTATTGAACGAAATGTATTACTATTGACGGAAGTATTACTATTGACGGAAATATTACTATTGACGGAGGTATTACTAGTGACGCAATATTACTAATTACGAAAGTATTACTATTGACGGACATAATACTATTGACGGAAATATTACTATTGACGGAAGTACTTACTATTGACGGGAAATATTACTATTGACGGAAACATATTACTATTGACGGAAAGTCGTATTACTATTGACGGAAATTAGTTACTATTGACGGAAATATGACTATTGACGGAAATATTACTATTGGACGGAAAGTATTACTATTGAAGGAAGTATTACTATACGATTGACGGAAATCATTACTATTGACGAAAGTATTACTATTGTCGAAGGTATTACTATTGGCGGGAGTATTACTATGGACGGGAGAATTACTATTGACGGAAATTATTACTATTGGCACAGAAGATATTACTATTGACGGAAATATGGTACTATTGACGAAAATATTACTTATTGACGGAAAGTATTACTATTGACGGAAAGTATTACTTATTGACGAAAGTATTACTATTGACGGAAAGTCATTCCTATTGACGGAATTTACTCTTGCGGGAGTTATTTAACTATTGGACGGAAATATTACTATTGACGGAAATATTACTATGGACGGAAGAAGTACTATTGACGAAAGTATGTACTATTGACGGAAAGTTATTACTATTGACGGGAAGTATTACTATTGACGAACGTATTACTATTGACGGAAGTATTACTATTGACGGAAAGTATTTACTATTGATGGGAAATTTTGACTATTGACGGAAAACTATTACTATTGACGGGAAGTATTACTATTGGACGGAAGTATTACTATTGACGAAAGGTATTACTATTGACGGAAAGTATTACTATTGACGGAAAGTATTTACTATTGACGGAAATATTACTATTGACGGAAATATTAACTATTGACGGGGAAAGTATTACTATTGACGCGAAATAGTTACTATTGACGGAAGTATTACTAATTGACGGGAAATAACTTACTATTGACCGAAAGTATTACTATTGAACGGAAAAGTATTACTATTGACGGAAAGTATTACTATTGACGGAACCGCCTCGGAAAGTATTACTATTGGACGGAAATATTACTATTGGACGGGAAGTATTACTATTGACGGAAAAGTATTTACTATTGACGAAAGTATTACTATTGAAGGAAAGTACTATTACTATTGACGGAAGTATTGACTATGACTGAAAGTATTACTATTGAAACGGAAATAATTACTATAACGGAAAGTATAACTATTGACGAAAGTATTTACTATTGGACGGAAATATTACTATTGACGGAAAGTATTACTATGACGGAAAGTATAACCTTACTATTGACGGAATATTACTATTGACGGAAAATATTACTCATGACGAAAGTATGACTATTGACGAAATTATTACTATTGACGGAAAGTATTATCCATTGACGGAATGTATTACTATTGACGGAAATATTACCTTATTGACGAAAGATTTTCTATTACTATTGACGAAAGGATTACTATTGACGGAATATTGCTATTGACGGAAAGAATTACTATTGACGGAAATATTTACTATTGACGGAAAGTATTACTATTGACGGGAAAGTATTACTATTGACGGAAAGTATTACTTATTGACGAAAAAGTATTTACTATTGACGGAAATATACAATTGACGGAAAGTCCTTTACTATTGACCGGAAAAGTATTAATATTGAACGAAGAAAATATTACTATTGACGGAAATATTACTATTGGACGAAATATTACTATTGACGAAAGTATTTACTATTGACGAAGTATTACTATTGACGGAAAGTAGACTATTGACGGATAAGTATTACTATTGACGGAAGTATACTATTGACGATAAACTATTACTATTGACGAACGTATTACTATTGACGAAAAGTATTACTATTGGAACGGAAGTATTTACTATGGACAAAAAGTATTACTATTGACGGAAAGTATTTACTATTGGACGGAAGTATTACTATTGACGGACAAAGTATTAAGATTGACGGAAATATTACTATGGACGGAAAGTATTACTATTGACGAAAAGTATTTACTATTGACGAAATAGTATTACTATTGACGGAAAGTATTACTATGCACGGAAGTATTACTATTGACGGAAAGTTTATTACTATTGACGGAAAGTATTTACTATTGGACGGGCAAAATATTACTATGGACGGAGCCCCAAAAGTATTACTATTGACGGAAGTATTACTATTGATGGAAAGTATTACTATTGGACGAAAGTATTACTATTGACGGAAAGTATTACTATTGACGGAAAGTATTAGATTGACGAGAAGTTACTATTGGACTGGGAATATTACTATTGACGAAGGATTACTAATTGACGGAAATATTACTATTGCCGGAAAAATATTACTATTAACGGAAATATTTACTATTGACGAAAGTATTACTATTGACGGAAAGGATTACTATTGACGGGAAACGTATTTCTATTGACGGAAAGTATTACTATTGACGGAAGTATTTACTAATTGACGGAAATATTACTATTGACGAAAATATTGACTATTGACGAAAGTCTTACTATTGACGGAAAGTAGTTACTATTGACGAAAGTATTTAATATTGACGAAAGTATTACTATGATGAGGAAACGTATTTACTATTGACGGAAATCTTAGACTATTGACGGAAAGTATTACTATGACGGAAAGTAGTACTATTGACGGAAAGTATTACTATTGACGGAAGTATTCACTATTGACGGACAGTATCCAAAGTATTACTATTGACGGAAATATTACTACTGACGGAAAGTATTACTATTGACGGAAAGTATTACTATTGACGGAGAAGTATTACTATTGACGGAAATATTACTCATTGACGGATAATATTACTATTGACCGAAAGTATAACTATTGACGGAAATATTACTATTGACGGAAATATTTACTATGGACGGAAAGTAGTACTATTGCCGGAACGTATTACTATTGACGAAAGTATTACTATTGACGGAAAGTATTACCTATTGACGGAAATATTACTATTGACGGAAGTATTACTATTGACGGAACTATTACTATTGACGGACAGTATTACTATTGACGGAAGATATTACTATTGACGGAAGTATTACTATTGACGGAAGTATTACTATTGACGGAAATATTAACTATGGACGGAAAGTATTGACTATTGACGGAATCCTTACATGACGAAAGTTACTATTGACGGAAGTATTACTATTGACGGACGTTTAATTTTTTTTTTTACTATTGACGGAAAGTATTACTATTGACGGAAAATATTAATATTGACGGAAATATTACTATTGACGGACAGTTTTACTAATTGACGGAAGTATGACTAGTGACGAAAGTATTACTATTGGACGGAAGTATTACTATTGACGGATCCAGTATTACTATCGCAGTTTCGGGAATATTACTATTGACGGCAAGTATTACTATTGACGGAAAGTATTACTATTGTGGACGAAAGGGATAAACTAATGACGGAAGTATTACGATTGACGGAAAGTATTACTATTGACGGAAGTATTACTATTGACGAAAGTATTACTATTGACGGGCCACCGTAAGTATTACTATTGACGGGAAAATATTACTATTGACGAAAGTATTACTTATTGACGGAAAGTATTACTATTGACGAAAGTATTACTATTGACGGGAAAATATTACTATTGACGGAACGTATACTATTGGACGGACAATATTACTATTGACGGAAGTATCTAGATTGACGGAAAAATATTACTATTGACGAAATATTACTATTGACGAAAGTATTACTAGTGACGAAAGTATTACTATTGACGGAAATACTACTATTGACGGAAGTATTACTATTGACGAAAGTATTACTATTGACGGAAGTATTACTATTGACGGAAGTATTACTATTGACAGAAATATTACTATTGACGGAACGATACTATTGACGAAAGTATTTCTATTGACGGAAGTATTACTATTGACGAAAGTATTACTATTGACAGAAATATTACTATTGACGGAAATATTACTATTGACGGAAGTATTACTATTGACGAAAGTATTACTATTGACGGAATGTTTTACTATTGACGAAAGTATTACTATTGACGGACAAACCAAAGTATACTATTGACGGAAAGTATTACTATTGACGGAAAGTATTACTATTGACGGAAGAGTATTTTACTATTGACGGAAAATAGGATTACTATTGACGGAAGTATTACTAATGTACCGAAAGTATTACTATTGACGAAAGTATTTACTATTGACGGAAGTATTACTATTGACGGAAGTATTACTATTGACGAAAGTATACTATTGACGGAAAGTATTACTATGGACGGAAAATATTTTTTTTTTATACTTTATTGACGGAAATATTACTATTGACGGAAAGTATTACTATTGACGGAAGTCTTACTATTGACGAAAAGTAGTGACTATTGACGGAAAGTATTACTATTGACGGATAAATATTACTATTGACGGAAAGTATTACTATTGACGGAAGTATTACCTATGTGACGGAAATATTACTATTGACGGAAATATTTACTATTGACGGAAAGTATTTACTATTGACGGAAGGTATTTACTATTGGACGAAAGTATTACTATGTGACGGAACATATTAAATGCAGAAGTATTATATTGACGGGAAGTATTACTATTGACGGAAGTATTAACTATTGACGGAAAATCGAAAATGTTCAGACTATTGACGAATCTAGTATTAACTATTTGATGAAGTATTACTATTGACGAAACGTATTTACTATTTAAGGAAAAGTATTACTATTGACGCAAGTATTACTATTGACGGAAAGTATTACTATTGACGGAATTATTACTATGACGGAAAATTACTATTGACGGAAAAATTACTCATTGCCACACGGAATATATTACTATTGAGGAAAATATTACTATTGCGGAAAATATTATTATTGACGGAACTATTACATTGACGGAAATATTTACTATTGACGGAAAGGTATTACTATTGACGGAAAATATTACTATTGACGGAGATATTATTATTAACGAAAATATTACTATTGACGCGAAAGTATTACTATTGACGGAAGTATTACTACTTGACGGAAATTATTACAATATTGACGAAAGTATTACTATTGACGAAAGTATTACTATTGACGAAAGATTCTATAGACGGAAGTATTACTATGGACGGAAAGTAGTACTATTGACGGAAATATTACTATTGACGAACTATTTACTATTGACGAAAGGTCATTACTATTGAGGGAAATATAACTATGGACGGAAATATAACTATGGACGGAACTATTACTATTGAGGAAAGTATTACTGATTGACGGGAAATAGTATTACTATTGCCGGAAATATTACTATTGACGTAAAGTATTACTAGTGACGAAAAGTATTACTATTGACGGGAGTATTACTATTTTGGGACGGAATAGTTATTATTGACGCGAAATATTTACTATTGACGGACCAATATTACTATTGACGGAAATATTACTATTGACGAAAAGTATTGCTATTGACGAAAGTATTACTCTTGACGAAAATATTACTATTGACGGAAATATTACTATTGACGGAATTTATTATTGACGAAATAATTACTATTGACGGAAGTATTACTATTGACGAAAGTATTACTATTGACGGAAAAATATACTATTGACGGGAAGTATTACTATTGACGGAAGTATTACTATTGACGGGAAGTAGTTACTATTGACGGAAAGTAGTACTATTGACGAAAGTATTGACTATTGACAGAAAGTATTACTATTGACGGAAGTAGTATTACTATTGACGGAAAGTATTACTATTGATGGAAAGTATTACTATTGACGGAAATTACTATTGACGAAAGTATTACTATTGACGGAAAATAGTACTATTGACGGAAAGTATTACTCTTGGACGAAAGTATTACTATTGACGAAGTATTACTATTAACGGAATATATTACCTATTGACGAAAGGTATTACTATTGACGGGAAAGTATTACTATTGACGGAAATATTACTATTGACGGAAGTATTACTTATTGACGGAAATATTAAACTAGTGACGGAAATCAGTACGATTGACGAAAGTCTTACTATTGGACCGGCCCTTATATTGACGAAGTATTACTATTGACGGAAATATTACTATTGACGAACCATATTACTATTGACGAAAAG
Organism: Paralithodes platypus; assembly: GCA_032716605.1. Taxonomy (NCBI): domain Eukaryota; kingdom Metazoa; phylum Arthropoda; class Malacostraca; order Decapoda; family Lithodidae; genus Paralithodes; species Paralithodes platypus. Next base: position 18,389,551 of record CM064554.1, read on the forward strand.
TATTACTATTGACGAAAAGTTATTACTATTTGACGGAAGTATTACTATGGACGGAAAGTATTACTATTGACGGAAAGTATTACTATTGACGGAAAGTATTACTATTGACTGGAGTATTACTATTTACGAAAGTATTACTCGACGGAAAAAAAATTTTATTAACTATTGGACGGGCAGTATTACTATTCGACGGAAGTATTTACTATTGACGACAGTATTACTATTGCACGGAAGTATTACTATTGACGGAAAGTAAATAAGATTGACGGATAATATTACTATTGACGGAAAATATTAATATTGACGAAAGTATTGTACTATTGACGGGAGTATTACTATTGACGGAAAGTAGACTATTGAGGGAAGTATTACTATTGACGGAAGTAATTACTATTGACGGACAATATTACTATTGACGGGAGTATTACTATTGACGGAAATATTACTATTGACGAAAATATTACTATTGACGAAAAGTATTACCCTATTGACGGAACGTATGTACTATTGGACGGAAAACTATTAGATACCTATTGAAGCGGAAGTATTACTATGGACGGCAATATTACTATTGACGGAAATATTACTATTTGACGGATTCAAGTATTACTATTGAACGAAAGTATTACCCTATTGACGGAACCCCCAGTTTTATTATTATATGAGTGCGAATTTTTACTATTGACGGATAGTATTACTTTATTTGACGGAAGTTATTTTACCTATTGACGGGAATATTACTATTGACGGAACATATTTACATATTGACGAAAGTATTTACTAGTGACTGGAAAGTCTATTCCTATGGACGGAAAGTATTTACGATTGACAGGAAGTATTACCATTGACGGAAATATTACTATTGACGAAAGTATTACTTATTGACGGAAAGTACCCTTACTATTGACGGGAAGTATTTACTAGTGACAGAAAGTATTACTATTGACGGAATTTACTATTGACGGAAAGTATTTACTTATTACGGAAAGTATTACTATTGATTCGTGAAATAATTAACTATTGACGATGTATTACGATTGACGAAAGTATTTACTATTGACGGAAGTCATTACTTACTTGTACGGAAATATTACTATGGACGGCAAAGTATTACTATTGACCGGTAAAACTTTATTGACGGACATCTTACTATTCGACCGGAAGTATTAACTATGACGGAAATATTAATTTTGACGGAACGTTATTACTATTGGACGGAATTTATATTACTATTGGACCGGAAATATTACTATTGACGGCAGTATTACTTATTGACGGAAGTGTTACCTATTGACGGAAAGTATTACTATTGAACGGTAGTATTACTATGTGACGAAAGTATTTAATATTGACGGAGTACTTTTACTATTGACGGAAGTTCCTTACTATTTTTTTTGACAGGATATGTATTACTATTGACACAGGCGAAATATTACTATTGACGGGAAGTATTACTATTGACGGGAAAAATTACTATTGATCGTGACACCATATTACTATTTTCTGACGGAAAGTATTACGATTGACGGAAGTATTATCGGATTGACGGAAAGTATTACTATCTGACGGAAAATATTACTATCCTGCCAACGAAAGTTATTACTATTGACTTGAGATGGAAATTAGTATTACTACTTGACGGAAATATTACTATTGACGGAAATATTACTATTGACGGAAAGTATTCCTATGGACGGAATAGTAGTACTATTTGACGGACATACTATCTGACGGAAAGTATTATTATTGACGAAGTATACTATTGCACGGAACACCTTAGTATTACTATTGACGGGGCCAAGTATTACTATTGACTGGAAAGTAGTTTATGACGAAAGTATTATATTGACGGAAATTATTACTAGTTGACGGAAGTATGTACGATTGACGTTGAATATTACTATTGACGGACTAAGTATTACTATTGACGGGAAGTATTTTTTTTATGTGACTATTGACGAAAGTATTACTCTGGATCGGAATATTAACTATTGGACGGAAATTGATTCTACTATTTGACAGAGAAAGTGTATGTACTACTTGACGGTAAATATTACTATTGACGGAATTATTACTATTGACGAAAGTATTACTATTGACGAAAATATTACTATCTGACGGAGTATTTACTATTGACGAAGTATTACTATTGACGGATTAAGTATTACTATTGACGGAAATATTAACTATTGACGGCAAATATTACTATTGACGAAATTGTATTACTATTGACGGAACGGATATTACTATTGACGGAAAGTATTACTATTGACGAAAGTATTACTATTTGACGAAATCGTATTAATATTGACGGAAAGTATTACTATTGACGAAAGTATTAATATTGACGAAAGTAGTACTATTGACGGAAAGTATTGACTATTGAGGAAAGTATTACTATTGACGACCAAGAAATTTTGACGGAATTTCTCTTGACGGCTAAATATTACTATTGACGGAACGTATTACTATATGACTGAACATATTACTATTGAAGAAAAATTACTATTGACGGAAAGGACTTAACTATTGACGAAAGTATTAACTATTGACGGAAGATATACGATGATAAAGTATTACTATTGACAAAATATTTACTATTGACGGAAAGTATTACTATTGACGGAAAGTATTACTATTGCCGGAAGTATTACTATTGACGAAAGTTTATATGACGATTGTATTACTATGTGACGGAACTCTTACTATTGACGGAAAGTATTACTATTGACGGAAATATTACTATTGAACGAAGATTACTATTGACGAAAGTATTACTATTGACGAAAAGTATTACTAGTGACTGAAACATTACTAGTGACGAAAGTATTAATATGGACGGAAAGTATTAATATTGACGGAGATTATTACTATTGACGGAAATATTACTATTGACGAAAAGTATTACTATTGCCCGGGAATATTACTATTGACGGGAAATTAATATTGACGGAAAGTATTACTATGGACGGAACTATTACTATTGACGAAAGTATTACTATTGACGAAAGTATTAATTATTGACGGAAGTATTAACTATCTGAGATTTTAACGGAAAGTATTACTATTGCCGGCCCCACCACACGCACCGCTCCCACTATTAACGAAATAGTATCTTGACGAAATATTACTAGTGGCGAAAGTAGTACTATTGCGAAGTTTACTATGCGACAGTATTACTATTGACGGAAAATATTACTATTGACAGAAAGTCTTGCTATTGACGGAAGTATAACTATTGACGGAAATATTACTATTGACGAAAGTATGACTATTGACGAAAGTATTACTCTTGACGGAAAGTATTACGATTAGACGAAAGTATTACTATTGACGTAAGTATTACTATTGACGGAAATATTACTATGGACGAAAGTATTACTATTGACGGAAGTATTAAGATTGACGGAAGTAGTGTACTATTGACGGAAGTATTACTATTGACCGAAAGTATTACTATTGACGGAAATATTACTATTGACGGAAAATATTACTATTGACGGAAAGTATTTACTATTGACGAAAAGTATTACTCTTGAGGAAAATATACTAAAAAAAAAAAAAACTGACGGAAAATATTACTATTGACGAAAATATTAATATTGACAAAACTATTACTATTGACGAAAAGTAATACTATTGACGAACGTATTACTATTGACGGAAGTATTACTATTGGACGGAACGTATTACTATTGACGGAAGTATTACTATTGACGGAAAGTATTACTATTGACGAAAGTAATTTACTATTGACGGAAAGTATTACTATTGAGCGGAAGTATTACTATTGACGGGCCAAGTATTAATATTGAAGAAAGTATTACTATTGACGGCAAATATTACTATTGACGAAAAATATTACTATTGACGGAAATATTACTATTGACGAAAGTATTACTATTGACGGAAGTATTACTATTTGACGGAAAGTATTACTATTGCCGAAAGTATTACTCTGACGAAAATTTTACTATTGACGGAAATATTACTATTGACGGAATTTTACTGTTGACGGAAAGTATTACTATTGACGGAAATTATTACTATTGGAGAAATATTAATATTGACGAAAATATTATTATTGACGGAAAGTATTTACTATTGACGGAAATATTAATATTGACGGAACGTATTACTATTGACGGAAGTATTAATATTGACGGAACATTACTATTGCCGGACGATATTACTATTGACGGAAAGTATTACTATTGACGGGAAGTATTACTATTGACGGGAATATTACTATTGAGGGAAATATTAGTATCGGCGGAGGTATTACTATTGCCGGAAAGTATCACTATTGACGAAAGTATTACTATTGAAGGAAGTATTACTATTGACGAAAGTATTACTATTGACGGAAATATTACTATTGACAAAAGTATTACTATTGCGGAAAGTATTACGATTGACGGAAAGGATTACTTATTGACGAAAGGTATTACTATGCGACGAAAGTATTACTATTGACGGAAAGTATTACTATTGACGGAAATATTACTATTGTACGGAAAGAATTACTATTGCCGGAAGTATTACTATTTGGCGGGAGTATTCCTATTGACGAAAGTATTACTATTGACGGGAGAATAACTATTGACGGAAATATTACTATTGACGGAAAGGATCACTATGGACGAAGTATTACTATTGACGGAAAGTATTACTATTGACGGAAAGTATTACTATTGGACGGAACGTATTACTATTGACGAACGTATTCCTATTGACGGAATATATTACTATTGACGGAAGTATTACTATTGACGAAAAGTATTACGATTGCCGGAAATATTACTATTGACGGAAATATTTACTATTGGACGAAAAGGATTAACTATTGAAGGAAGTATTTCCTATTACGGAAGTATTTCTTTTGGCCGAAATATTACTATTGACGAAAGTATTACTATTGACGGAAAGTATTACTATTGGACGGAAAGTATTACTATTGACGGAAAGTATTACTACTGCCGGAAAGTATTTATATTGACGGAAGTATTACTATTGACGGAAATATTACTATTGACGAAAGTATTAAATTGACGGAAAGTATTACTATTGACGAAAGTATTACTATTGACAGGAAAGTATTAATATTGACGGAAAGTATTACTATTGGCGGAAGTATTACTATTGACGGAAGTTTTTCTATTAACGGAAGTATTACTATTGACGAAAGTATTACTATTGACGAAAGTATTACTATTGACGGAAAGTATTACTATTGACGGAAGTATTACTATTGACGGAAAGATTATTACTATTGACAAGAAGATACTATTGCCGGACATTATAAATATTGATGCGAAAGTATTACTATTGACGGAAATATTACTATTGACGGAACGTATTACTATTGATGAAGTATTACTAGTGACGGAAATATTACTATTGACGGAAATATTACTATTGACGGAAGTATTCCTATGGACGGAAAAAATTACTATGGACGGAAATATTACTATTGACGAAAGACAGTACTATTGGACGGAAGTATTACTATGACGGAAGTATTATTATTGTTGGAAAAATATTACTATTGACGGAAATATTATTATTGACGGAAAATATTACTAATTGACGGAAAGTATTACTATTGACGGACTATTACTATTGACGAAAAACTATTACTATTGAACGGAAAGTCTTACTATTGACGGAAATATTACTATGCAAGCAAGTATTACTATCGACGGAAGGATTACTATTGACGGAAAGTATTACTATTGACGAAACGTATTCCTATTGACGGAAGGATTACTATTCACCGAAATATTACTATTGGCCAAAGTACTACTATGGACGGGAGTATTACTATAGACGGAAGGATTACTCTTGACGGAAATATTACTATTGACGGAAGTATTCCTATTGACGGAAAGTATTACTATTGACGAAAAGTATTACTATTGGAGGAAAGTATTACTATTGACGGAGGTATTACTATTGATGGAAAAATTCGTATTGATGGAAATATTACTATTGACGGGAAATATTATCTATGGACGAACGTATTAGTACTGACGGACATATTACTATTTGACGGAAGTATTACTATTGACGGAAAATATTTACTATTGGACGGAGTATTACTATTGACGGGCATATTACTATGGACGGAAATATTACTATTGCACGGAAAGTATTACTATTGACGAAAGTATTACTATTGACGGAAATATTATTATTGACGAAAATACTTACTATTGACGGAAATATTACTATTGACGGAAATATTACTATATTGACGGAATATTACTATAGACGGAAATATTACTATTGACGGAAAAATTACTATTGACGGAAATATTACTATTGATGGAAATATTACTATTGACGGAAGTATTACTATTGACGGAAATATTACTATTGACGGAAATATTACTCTGGACGAAAGGATTACTATTGGACGAAAGTATTACTATTGACGGAAATATACTATTGACGGAATATACTAATGACGGCATATTACTATTGACGAAAGGATTACTATTGACGGAAAGTATTACTATTGACGGAAACTATTTACTATTGACCGAAAGTATTACTATTGACGAAAGTATTACTATTGAAGAAATATTACTAGTGACGGAATATATGACTATTGACGGAAAGTATTACTATTGACGGAAATATTACTAGTGACGGAAAATATTTACTTATTGACGAAAGTATTACTATTGACGCGGAAATATTATCTATTGACGGAAATATTTCTATTGACGGAACGTATTACTATGAGAAAGTAAACTATTGACGGAAATATTACTATTGACGGAAATATTAATATTGGACGAAAGTATTAATATTGACGGAAAGTATTACTATTGACGGAAGTATTACTATTGACGGAAAGTATTACTATTGACGGAAAGGTATTACCTTTTTTTTTATTGACGGGGAAGTATTACAATTGACGGAATTATTACTATTGACGGAAAGTATTACTATTGGACGAAAGTATTTCTATTGACGGAAATATTACTATTGATGGAAAGATTACTGTTGACGGAAGTATTACCCCTAATTGACGAAAAGTATTACTATTGACGGAAATATTATTCTTGACGAAAAAATATTACTATTGACGAATATTACTATTGACGGAAAGTATGTTCTATTGACGGAAATATTACTATTGACGGGAAATATTATTAGTGCCGGAAGTAATTACTATTGACGGAAAGGATTACTACATGGACCGGAAATTCTTACTATTGACGGACGTATTACTATTGAAGGAAAGTATTACTATTGACGGAAGTATTACTATTGACGGAAATAGTAATATTGACGAACGTATTACTATTGAAGGATATATTACTCTTGACGGGAAATATTACTATTGACGGAAGTATTGACTATGGACGGAAAAATATTACTATTGACGGAAATATTACTATTGACGGAAACATAGTACTATTGACGAAAATATTACTATTGGCGAAAATATTACTATTGAGGGAAGTATTACTATTGACGGAAGGATTACTATTGACGGAAGTATTACTATTGACGGAAATTATTACTATTGACGGAAATATAATTATTGACGGACAGTATTTACTATTGACGGAAGTATTACTATTGACGGAAATATTACTATTGAAGGGAGGATTAATAATTACGGAAGTATTAATATTGACGGAAAGTACGTACTATTGATGAGACGTATTACTATTGACGAAAGTATTACCTATTGATAGAAGTATTAATCATTGACGGAAAGTATTACCTATTGACGGAAGTATTACTATTGATGGAATATATGACGACGAAGTATTACTAGTGACGGAAAGTGTTCTATTGACGAAAGTGTTACTCTTGACGGAAGTATTACTATTGAAGGAAATATACTATTGACGCAAAGTATTTACTATTGGCGAAAGTCTTACTATTGACGGAAATATTACTATTGCCGGAAAGTATTACTAGTGATGGAAAGTATTACTAGTGACGAAAAAAGTACTATTGGAGGATATATTACTATTGACAGAAAGTTTTACTATTGACGGAAACTATTACTATTGATGAAAGTCAGTACTATTGACGGAAATATTAATATTGACGAAAAGTATTACTATAGACCAAGTATTAATAGTGACGAAAGGTATTACTATTGACGGAAAGTTATTACTATTGACGGAAAGTATTACTATTGAAGGAAGTATTACTATTGACGGAAACCTTACTAGTGACAAAAAGCTGTATTACTATTGACGGAAGTATTGCTCATTGACTGAAGTATTACTATTGAAAGAAGAATTATTATTGACGAAAATATTAATATTGACGGAAATATTACTATTGACGAAAATATTACTATTGACGAAAATATTACTATTGGCGGAAATATTATTATTGACGAAAGAATTACTATTGACTTTGACGAAAATATTACTATTGACGAAAATATTACTATTGATGGAAGTATTACTATTGACGAAAATATTACGATTGACGAAAGTATTACTATTGACGGAAAATATTTACTATTGCCGGCGTATTACTATTGACGGAAATATTACTATTGACGGAAATATTACTATTGACGGAAAGTATTACTATTGACGAAAGTATTACAGATTGACGGAACGTATTACTATTGACCGAAAGTATACCTATTGACGGAAAAAAGTTACTATTGACGGAAGTATTACTATTGACGGAAATATTACTATTGTCGAAAGTATTACTATTGACGGAAATATTACTATTGACGGAAATATTACTATTGACGGAAATATTACTATTGACGAAAGTATTACTATTGATGAAAGTATTACTATTGACGAATGTATTACTATTGACTGAAATATTACTATTGACGGAAATATTACTATTGACGAAAGTATTACTATTGACGAAAGTATTACTATTGACGAAAGTATTACTATTGACGAAAGTATTACTATTGACGAAAGTATTACTATTGACGGAAATATTACTATTGACGAAAGTATTACTATTGACGGAATATTACTATTGACGGAAATATTACTATTGACGGAAATATTACTATTGACGGAAATATTACTATTGACGGAAATATTACTATTGACGGAAATATTACTATTGACGGAAGTATTACTATTGACGGAAGTATTACTATTGACGGAATTATTACTATTGTCGAAATATTACTATTGACGAAAGTATTACTATTGACGGAAGTATTACTATTGACGGAAATATTACTATTGACGAAATATTACTATTGACGAAAGTATTACTATTGACGGAAATATTACTATTGACGGAATATTACTATTGACGAAATATTACTATTGACGGAAATATTACTATTGACGGAAATATTACTATTGACGAAAGTATTACTATTGACGAAAGTATTACTATTGACGAAAGTATTACTATTGACGGAAATATTACTATTGACGAAAGTATTACTATTGACGGAAATATTACTATTGACGGAATATTACTATTGACGGAAATATTACTATTGACGAAATATTACTATTGACGAAATATTACTATTGACGAAAGTATTACTATTGACGGAAATATTACTATTGACGAAATATTACTATTGACGAAAGTATTACTATTGACGAAAGTATTACTATTGACGAAAATATTACTATTGACGGAAGTATTACTATTGACGAAAGTATTACTATTGACGAAAGTATTACTATTGACGAAAGTATTACTATTGACGAAAGTATTACTATTGACGAAATATTACTATTGACGAAAATATTACTATTGACGAAAGTATTACTATTGACGGAAATATTACTATTGACGAAAGTATTACTATTGACGGAAGTATTACTATTGACGAAAGTATTACTATTGACGGAAATATTACTATTGACGAAAGTATTACTATTGACGGAAATATTACTATTGACGGAAGTATTACTATTGACGGAAATATTACTATTGACGAAAGTATTACTATTGACGAAAGTATTACTATTGACGGAATATTACTATTGACGAAAGTATTACTATTGACGGAAATATTACTATTGACGAAAGTATTACTATTGACGAAAGTATTACTATTGACGGAATATTACTATTGACGGAAGTATTACTATTGAAGGAATATTACTATTGACGAAAGTATTACTATTGACGAAAGTATTACTATTGACGGAAATATTACTATTGACGAAAGTATTACTATTGACGAAATATTACTATTGACGGAAGTATTACTATTGACGGAAATATTACTATTGACGGAATATTACTATTGACGGAAGTATTACTATTGACGAAAGTATTACTATTGACGGAAGTATTACTATTGACGGAAGTATTACTATTGATGGAAATATTACTATTGACGGAAATATTACTATTGACGGAAATATTACTATTGATGGAAGTATTACTATTGACGGAAAAATTACTATTGACGAAAGTATTACTATTGACGAAATATTACTATTGACGGAATATTACTATTGACGGAAATATTACTATTGACGGAAATATTACTATTGACGAAAATATTATTATTGATGAAAGTATTACTATTGACGGAATATTACTATTGACGGAAATATTACTATTGACGAAAGTATTACTATTGACGGAAATATTACTATTGACGGAAATATTACTATTGACGGAAGTATTACTATTGACGGAATATTACTATTGACGAAAGTATTACTATTGACGGAAATATTACTATTGACGGAAATATTACTATTGACGGAAATATTACTATTGACGGAATATTACTATTGACGGAAATATTACTATTGACGGACGTATTACTATTGACGGAAGTATTACTATTGACGGAAATATTACTATTGATGAAAGTATTACTATTGACGAAAGTATTACTATTGACGAAAGTATTACTATTGACGAAAGTATTACTATTGACGGAAATATTACTATTGATGGAAGTATTACTATTGACGAAAGTATTACTATTGACGGAAATATTACTATTGACGAAATATTACTATTGACGGAAGTATTACTATTGACGGAAATATTACTATTGACGGAAATATTACTATTGATGGAAATATTACTATTGACGGAAATATTACTATTGACGGAAGTATTACTATTTACGGAATATTACTATTGACGGAAATATTACTATGGACGGAAATATTACTATTGACGGAAATATTACTATTGACGGAAGTATTACTATTGACGGAAGTATTACTATTGACGAAAGTATTACTATTGACGAAAGTATTACTATTGACGAAAGTATTACTATTGACGGAAATATTACTATTGACGAAAATATTACTATTGACGGAATATTACTATTGACGGAAATATTACTATTGACGGAAATATTACTATTGACGAAAATATTATTATTGACGGAAGTATTACTATTGACGGAATATTACTATTGACGAAAGTATTACTATTGACGGAAATATTACTATTGACGGAAATATTACTATTGACGGAAATATTACTATTGACGGAATATTACTATTGACGGAAATATTACTATTGACGGAAGTATTACTATTGACGGAAGTATTACTATTGACGGAATATTACTATTGACGGAAATATTACTATTGACGGAATATTACTATTGACGGAATATTACTATTGACGGAATATTACTATTGACGGAAATATTACTATTGACGAAAGTATTACTATTGACGAAAGTATTACTATTGACGGAAATATTACTATTGACGGAAATATTACTATTGACGGAATATTACTATTGACGGAATATTACTATTGACGGAAATATTACTATTGACGGAAATATTACTATTGACGGAATATTACTATTGACGGAAATATTACTATTGACGAAAGTATTACTATTGACGAAAGTATGACATATAAGGGGTTAATAATAAGAATGACTTCACTACTTGACTCACCACCTCCCCCTCCATCCCCCTCCAGTATATATATATATATAGTAAAGGTGATTCTCATAATTAAGTTGGCCTCATTCAGTTGACCTAGGGCTGAGAAGGGAATGGTTCACCCAGGCGAATTGTTAGCGAAATCCCTCCATATATGTATATATATATATTCAAGGTTCTAATGTTTTTTTGTGAAAAATCATGTCATATAGTAAACATATACCATTCTCGAAAATAATGTATTAAACATACACTTTTTTATGACATGTAAGGGGTTAAAAAAAAAGAATGACTTCACTGCTTGACTCACATCTCTCCTCCCTCCCTCCATCCCCCTCCAGTATATATATATAGTCAAGGTGCTTCTCATCATTCAGTTGGCCTCGGGCTGAGAAGGGAATGGTTCACCCAGGCGCATTGTTAGCGAAATCCCTCCATATATGTATATATATATATTCAAGGTACTTCTCATCATTTCAGTTGGCCTCGGGTTATCATAAATGGATTCTTCACCAGAATATATTGGTAGGTTCTAATGTTTTTGTGAAATATCATGTCATATAGTAAACATATACCATTCTCAAAACTAATGAAACACACTTTTATTTTTTTTTTAGATTTGGGTGATACTTCAGAAGAGTCTGATGATGATTTGCCCGATATTGAATTGCCCGATCTAGTCAATCCATCTTCAGAAGAGTCTGATGATGATTCGCCCGATCTAGTCAATCCATCTTCAGAAGAGTCTGATGATGATTCGCCCGATCTAGTCAATCCATCTTCAGAAGAGTCTGATGATGATTCGCCCGATGTTGAATTGCCCGATCTAGTCAATCTATCTTCAGAAGAGTCTGATGATGATTCGCCCGATGTTGAATTGCCCGATCTATTCAATCCATCAACATATCCATCCAGAAAAAAGAAGTGCGATGAATTGCCCGATCTATGCGATCCGTTAACATATGAACACCCCGAAAGATCCAATAAAAGGAAGTGTGAGAATCATGGTCGACATGAGACCAAAAAAGTGAAAAATGACATTGAAATAAATGTAGAATTACAGTGTGCAAACTGGGTTTAACGAAACTTAATTCCTATGGAAAAAGCTATCCAAATATTAGCGGACAAAATAATTGCCCGGGGTGAATCTGTGGATCAATTGTGTCTTGCGAGTTTACACTGCGCCACTAAATGCATTTTCAGAACAGAAAAGTATTTAAGTGATGAAGATGTAATCGATGGGCGGTATAAACTGGCCGACTATCTCTTGAACGATTTGTTGATTCCAGATATATATGAGCGATTCACAACAGACAGTGCCAGTTTCCTACGTGACTTTAATGAGTTGAACAATGTAAGTGAAGAAGAAATAGTGGTAATTGATGCGGAATCAATTAAAACTCTATTAAAAGACAAACTAACCAAAGATAATATTACTCCATATATCATATTTATTATATTAAATATGATATTTCTACTCCTCAGAGTAAATTTCCGTGACATTTATTAAACAACAGAGCGTCCTATTGGAAGACATTGTTAAACACCAACTAGTACATGACCACTTTAGTTTTCGAAAGAGTTATGGGGATGTTATAAGTAATCTCAAAGAACAGGATAATGAGGATGGTGGGATACATTCTATGTTTTATAATAGACTAGGACTAATTATAGAGCAGTTGGTGGACATGTTCGGTACACAAGGTTTGGTTTCTAAACAATTGAAAAAAGGAAAACCGAATGAGGCCGTAAAACAAGTCCAGAGTGTACTGTGTCGTCTTAAGGAGACCATTCGAACTAATACGAAGCCGGCTTTATATGACGGAATTGTTAAGATTGCCGACGCTGAACTTAACCACATCCTTTTCTTTGATACCACCCAAATATTTGACTATATTGAATATAGCTTAAAGTATCATTCTGAAAAATATATTTGGATTTGTATGTATTACATGAAAGGATGGTTTCAGAAATATGCTCATATCCTAAGCGGAGACTCACTCGTACAGTTTATAAACAATGTCCGTAACGTATTGAAACTTTTTAGGCGGTTTTGTGATGGGAAAAGTATAAATGGGGGGCGAAAACCTTTACGTTTTGTGTGGCCACCTAATAAAAATGACTGGCAATGTATTCCTAATATGTCGGTGAAGCCACGAATGAGTTGTATAATTATAGAGATAAATAATATTAATATTAATGGTGTCTAGTTCCCACTATGAAAAGCAGGAATAAATATCTGGATGGAAATACCCGAGATACAGTCATGGATTGTAAAATTTACCAGTATCAGGGTTACTATTGATAATAAAACAAAGTCATATTCGTCGTCGGTTAGGAATATGTTAAATGATCGTGAAGCAAATACAGATTATTGTATTATTTGGGGGATAATATCTAAAATATCAACATTGAGTACAAAGGACAAGATTGCAATACAGGAGCAGACGAAGGGTAGGATGTGGCAACCATTGGGTAAAAATACCAAAATATATTTTTGTGTATTCCAGATCGTCATATGATGCTGCCGCCAAATTGAAAATAATAAGAATGTCGGATATTATACAGGGCCATTCAGATATACGGGCGGTTGATACACCTTGGGATGGCACTGTCTATAATACGGTTACGGATTCATCGGAAGATGAAAAATGGCATACTTGGAGTCCTATTGAGTAAGGATTGACAATCTTGGAAAAATTGTCGATATAAATATATCTAGTGGATTACATTTGTATTTGTTTTTGAGATGTTACCTACACCCAACATGCAACCGCTCAATCATTCTGAGTAAATCGCAGCTACATACTCAGAATGGAAACCAGCAGAATTGCGTGGGTCGCTTTTTTACCAGCCATATAATGCACTGTCCTAAAATTGTACCGTTTCTGGACACTGGAAATTCTTACAATAAATATATAATAGAAAAACTTACAATACAAGGCTATAAAAGCAAGCAAATAATAACACTAAATAAGAGGCCATTCCAGGACATTACGAATAAAGATGGCAACGTTAGACACCGAACCACTAGAATTCAAGCTTGGGGAACACATCCAAAGAGGCTCCAACTATAATCACTTTTCTTTATAAAACTATTTGTTTATTGGTCAGCAGACAAAAAACCTTCAATAACATACAAATGTGTAAAGGTTCTTATGCCATTTAATCTTACCAAATTATAATACCTATTTATATTATTATGTTCCTTCCAACAACCAACTATACTCCTAAAATCGATTAATGAAATTTACAAACAGAAGAATTGCTCGACAATAATCAATTTATTTTCTGAAAAATATTTTCAGTGTGTTACAAACACCGCTCTGTATCACACACATGTAGTCATTGTAGTTCCCGAATCCAAATCCTAGTCTCTAACTCCTCCCCCTTCTCTAAGGCTATATATACATACTCTTTCATATGAGAGGCTCAGAATTCAACTGCCCCCAACATAAAAGGTATGTTTACTCTTAAACACTCGCTATCTCTACCTGTCTACTCTGGAACACATATATATACACTGAAGGAGATAAAAATATCTATTTTTAAATTTTATTTCTATAAAATTCAATACAAGTCAACATTTCTCTCCCGTTTTCATCAAACATTCTTGGGTAATATCATTCAGGCTTGAATGTGATGCTGAAGTATAAACTTAGGAGACAAAGGTGATATCATTCAGGCTTGGGATATGTTCGTTTTTCTTCATACATACAGTATAATACTGAAGGAGATATAAGGATAATTTTGTATATTTGATTTATATAAAAAATGCAATCTCAACATAAGGGGAATCACTTGACAATAAGAAGTAATTTATGACTTGTTCTGACAGTTTTTAGTGGTAGTATTTGTTCATGTTGAGAACATCCACTACATCTTCTCATTGTTCGATAGTGCTCTGTTTTCTAAAAACAATGGTAAAAAATGCGTAGCATTTTTTTCGTAGCATTTTTTTCGTAGCAAAAAAAATTGAATAGCGGGAGATTTAGCTGTAAAGTTTTGAAACAGATTTTTTGTTTTATATAACTTGAGAACTATTGCTACTATAGACTTGAAACTTTGCATGTGAGTAAGTTAGGATGGTGTAAATAGACTGCACTTGCCTCTTTGGTAGTACTATGTTCCTTCAGTAATTTCCCCCTTACCAGTAGAGTATGGACATTCTCATATATGTGTGAATTTAAGATGTAGCGTTGAACTAAGGTTGTGTTCCTTGTAAATTTTAATCCAACTAAAGGTATTAAGGTATTCAAATTTCATAAACATAATATTTATCTAATTTTAATAATTATTTTTTAGAGATGTGGACAAGTAAGGATGAAGAAGATGTCGGGCTACAACAAGAATCCAAGATTGGAGAAGATAATCAAAGAAACTCCATAACATGCCGAGAAACCAAGAATGTAAACATTAGAGAAAGAATGATGGCTGGACACATACGTATAAGCATGGGAGTGCTGGTGGGAATGGTGTTACTATATCTTATTATCAACTGCGTAGTCGTCCTTGTTATGTTGAGTATGTTGAGACTGAAACAGGAGCCTAACATCGGCCTAACCTGGTATCCCAGCAACATTACCGTGTACCATCAACTGGAGAACAACTTATACGCCATACCAATTACAGAGTTCTTTCAAAACCAAAAATCATCAACTTTACTGCTGTGGCAAAACCACTGAACTTCTCTAGCTGGCTGAGTGATATATGTGACTCCAACTATACCGACCGCTATTTCATCATCATCCAAGATGTATAATAATGTAATTTTCTTTTTATAAAACTGTTTGTTTGGACAAAAAGCCTTCAATAACACAATCATTTGTAAAGGTCCAATTCATCACCTGCTAGAGTAATGACGCAAATATACTGATTTATTATGTCAGAGGAATCCCTCATTATCAAATTCAAGATCATTTTTACGGTTCTCTTTCTCCTTTGGATATGGGTCTGTTAAAATAAAACAAATTTATAAACTATATTTTATTTAAAATATAAATATTTATTTGGTGTTCATATATGTCTTAACATGGTTTGACTGAGCCCCTACGGGGAGAGAAACCTCCCAGCAATAATACCATGTACCAACAACGGGCGGGTGCCCAACTCCGAAAGGAGTTGAAGTAGGGGAGCTATCCCCCCGCCAAAGGCGGCTTTCTAGGGCCTTTCCTAGCTGATGCTGAGAGGATTGGGTTCTAGTCATGTGGTGATGGGCTGGACTATCAGAGTGAGAGCTGAGCGATCTCTGCCATACCCATAGCTTACTCTGGCTGTTCCTTTTACTTATATATCTTCTAGATCTCAAGTGACGGCGTCTTTTCCGTGGATCGACCTCCAGACTGCCAACCTAAAAGTTGGCAGATTGGGAGCCAAAGCGTCACATTTTTCCCTTGCCCCTCAACTTTCCCTTCATAATTGCTGAGGGGCACAGGGCCTTGGGTGGGGCTTTGGTTTCTCGGGCGTTTCCGCGCCCTCCTCAGCTCCCTGCCTTAGAGTGGCTTCGGTCACCTGGGTTTTGTTAGTGGTAAGCAGGGAGGGTTTTGTGGGGGTGCTCTATGGCCTTGGCCTTGCTCAGGACCTTGGGGCTGTTCGGCCAGGCAGCCTGGGGAACAACAACAACAACAACAACAACGGGAGACCCACTTGTACACCTCCACAAAAGACAAGTTATTTCAAAACAAAACTGAAATTATAGAAAGGGGCTCCAGTCTTGATGCTATTCTTAGTTTATTTTTATATAATAGATACAACTTAACTGCATGCGACCCTGTGATAAAACCACTGAACTTCTGTAGCTGGCTGAGTAATATCAGGGAATGTAAGGATGGTGGGAAATGGGACTTATACAATTCCGACCCCTGTTTCCTCATCACCCCAAAGGTATCTAAATGGATTCCTGACATGTACACGGTGCGGGAGTACCTACCAGATATGTAGGTATTTTCAGTAAAAATGTTACTATTTTGAAACTAGGATCTGTTTGGTAATCGTATTCTCGTATACTGGGTTTATTTTTAACAACATCTACATATTTTCTTAGGGCACGTATGTGGTCTAAATAGCCACCCCTATTATTTAATGTTTTGTAGAGACAGATGAAATCCTGTAACTCATTCAATTCGGTTATTACGGTTTTCATTTGGTCTATATCGATATGTCCGGTTTTGACCTTCTCATCGTACCGCAGGGGGAATATACATAAGTTCGTATCAAACCGTTTTCTCTTCTGGTGGTAAATGAAATCATCCTCGTCATCTGAATTGGTGTCCTCCCCATCGTTGGTGTTACAAATGAAGAGGACATTGTCTCGCAATAGGGGAAACATTTCCTCGACCACTTTTCTTTTCCGGTCCATGGTCGGATCATATGTTGCTATTTTATGGGCAAAATTATGAACCATATCTAAAAGTTGACGATACTCATAGATGAAAGATTCGAAGGAGTCCCTCAAATCATAATACCATTGGGCAATCATGTGATCTAGGGGATTTTTATGAGTCGATGTCGAAATCAGATTATCAACGGATACCTCACTATTGGTTACATGTTTGGGACTCCAGGGTGTCACATTGGTAAGAGTTTCAATGACATTCGTACCCACAAAATTTAAATTATCTCCGGCATAGTCCATGGCATATTTCTGAATCGAACTAAGAATTTTGGCCTTTTCATCCCCCTTTCCTACAAAGAGATAAGGCACCATAGATGCTTGGTTTAGATTAATGAAATTACTTGGATCATTTCTGAATAATTGCAATCCATTATCCATCATATTAGATATGGCAGTGTCGCTCATTGGGGGTCTGGTGGACGTAAATTGACCAGACAACCTCAATGCCTTTAACAAGGACGCGAGGAAAAGCCTACGAGATGTCCCTGCGAGGTTTGAAAAATGCCCCAGTTCGTTGGGGAAAAAATCATTTTCTCTACATCCGGGGATGGCGGCTTGTTTACCGGGAGTATCATCTATAAAATCTTCAGTGATCGTACCGAAACCGTAAGCCTTCAAATGTTCCGTGCACGATGACAGGAACTCTGATTTTGTTGGCTGATAAACATTTCCAAAGGTTAGCCATGTCAGTGGCAGTGTAAATACAATGTTGGTAGTTGTTATAAGTTGGGCATGAATATTTTCAATGATTGCGAAAAGCTTTCGTGTTATCTCCTCTAACCTTTCTCTATCTGCTATCCGTGTAATATATACTTGCCCACCGGGACTTCTAGTCGTTGCGTCATCAAATATGGAGGCTATTATGGCGATGATATAAGGATATCTTTTTAGGAATATTGATAGGTGGTAGTCTCTAACGTCTGGCCTCTGCTCCCGGAACCAACCGAATATCCATCGTCTTACCATCTTCTTCCATAAATAACTCCCGCCACATATCGGGAATGTTATCTTGCAGGGCTGTATATAGAGCCACCACTAGCTGGTAAGGTATCATTTTTTACATCGTTAATTTTCGTAATATTACCATCGTTTATGTTATTAAGTGATTGAATAAAAAGTAACAGAGACGCTTCTTGGTTTGTAGAATCATCCATTAAATATTTTTCTATAAAGTAGTATTCATTGTTGAGTTTATTTATAAACTCTCGTGAGAGACCCATGCTTTTCAATAGCTCTTTGACACTGTGTCTAAACATGGTCACCAACCTCAGTATATATTTCATCATAAATGATTGTATATGGGGGGGTTTGGTCATTAGTGTATCTTTCAAGAGAAGGGCGTTCACATGAAGATCGTCTGTATGCAACAACATAGTCAGAATGTCCTTCCCTACGTTTTACTACGGAGAAAACCTCATCGGGGATAAAATTATCATAATCCCATAACACGACCGTTTCTTGTGTCTTATAACACGAGCAAAGGTTTCCTTGGGATTGCTAATAAATTTGAAAAATACATTTAGGTTTTCATAAATATTCTGTTCGTCATAGTCATTGTTATTTATATTTTGTAAAAGATACTGTATGGCTATAGAAGAATATGCGCTCGAATTCTTACCTTTCACCAATCGACATATATCCCCCCAACATATATTGTGGATGCCTTCAATGACACAATCGGTGGTCAACTTCTGCTCCGGACTACTTATCAATAACAAGTTCTTCAATTGTTCCAAATCGGTCGCCAAATCGGTCCCCACTCTATAAAAAACACTCTCCTTATTTGCATTTTTTTTTTGCTGAAACGATCTTTTGGTCCATATATCGGGTAGGAAAAAAAATCTTTGGGAGGGTGTTTGGTGGTTCTTTTCAATATAAAATTTACCATCTTCATTAAATAATCTCATGGGTAGAATAGCAATATAATACTGGTTTATAAACGTTGTCATATCCACCTCTGTCAATATATTGGTTCGCCGGTTGAGAATGGATGTAAATAAGTTGGAAAATATTTGACCAGTAAATATCTCAAGATTCAAAGTGGTATCTATGTGTTCTTGAACCAAATCAATTCTGGTTTTAAGTGCCGGAGTGTGTTTATAGTATCTAAATGCAATTAGATCCATATAAGATTGGACATATACACTCATGACCATAAATACTATAATACTATAAATATTGTTCGTCTTCTTTGGCCCTCTTGGCCCTCGGAGCATACTCTGAAGAGTATCACTAATACAATTTACTTTACCCATATTAATTTTTTTCAAACCCTACATTATATAATATATATAAATATCTACATTCATTATAAAGACATAAAGACATATTTTATACATTCTGAATAATATTTGTATGATGACTTATAATATTATTCTAGTAATTATGGGTTGTATATTATTCATAATACGTTTTATATATATATATGTAACAGAGGTTATCCCAGAGTATTCTCGACTTTATGTGATGGATTTTGCCAAATCGCGATATTTCGCGACTTTTTGAAATAAAGCAACCCTCGAGAGCTGTCCTCTCTAAAATCAATAATGCTCCCGGAAAATTCTTATTCAGTGCCTTCGGAAATGCCTTCGGAAATGAAAATATTCGTCAGAGGTGAAAAGAAATGTTTTTTGTTTTTTTTGTATTTATTAGCATTCTAGTTCTAGAACCTTTTCCCGCGAATATCCTTATCAATATCTTTACGGAGATCTCCGAAATTTACCCTATTAGATCTTCTCTTCTTGGTATAAGAATACTGTTGGCTATTCTCATCTTGAAGATTATGATGGGGTCTCAATAAACAGGCATCTGATTCTGTTTTTAATGGGGGGATAATATAGTCTAACACCGCATCACATTGGGATATACATTTTAAATATGCGGCTATCAAATTGTTAAAATGACCTTTATTAATATTATCATGGGATATCTTTATTAAAGTATAAGAATGTCTTAATATGGATATAATTATTTTACGTATCGTCATATATCGTAAACCCAACTCATCAACGTAAGTGTTGAAAATTTATTTTTTCGGGCAATTATTTCTTGTTTTATTTTGTCACTATATATATCATATTTTTCATAGCTATTATATTCTATGATTTTGTTTATAATGAAATCTGAGGTGTTGTCTGGTATATAACCCGATAATATATATTTCATACGTGCGAGGACACATATTTTTCAATACTAAATTTGCCTGCTCTATATCGGAATCGCCGAGATTTTTATATAGTTGCTTCAAAGGGTCTATTATGAGTGTGTTCCTTTTATTTAATTGATAAAATAAAGACCGAATAGTTTGTGTGTCTTTTATTGTCAGGATACAATTGTTGTTCAATAGTTTATGAATTTTAAATATGATTGTATCCATATCCATATCCACCATATAACCAAATTACATATTTAAAATAATAACATATTTACATTACATATCATATCTACCCTTGTTCGGTGATATTCTCGATCTCAAATATATAATATCCTATAATATCGTGGATAGGTTATTTCTGTTTCTCTATAAATATGACAAACTAGATTATATAGATGGCCGAGAAGAATGAATAATACAACAACAGATATTATCAATCCAGTAAAACAATAATTGGAGTTAAAGTTCATCCTTTTTGTCGTTACTACAAAATACAAAATACAAAAATAATAATAAAAAAATAATAATACAAAATAATACAAAAATAATAATAATTTACAAAATGCGCGGACAACAAACCTGGATTGTATACGATTCTTGGTCTTACGACCACGGGTCAAACGGGTCAAAAAAACATCAATTACCCCCCGAGACTACCAGGTTCTTAATTTTTCTGTCAGAACTCTGAATCTATAAAGGGTCCAATTTTCCTTATCTGGTTATCATTATTTATACCCATTGTGTCCGGTGTAATAATGACACCACCACCATTCTTAGGACAGGATAAGAAACCAACAGCTTTACTAACACCCACCCAAATAATATGTCATGGTGACATTATGAACCACATTAAGAGATTTAGCACTACATCTCTTCCTAGAATAAGCCATTTGATTGGTAATTTGTCTTCCTTGGAAATGTTTTTATAATGACCAGGATCCCACCCCAATAAAAACAAGTAATATTCCTGGTGTTTAAAAAATAACCACATTGACATCCAATCATTTCTATTTTTAAATATATTATTGGCACGTTCAATTAATGGCTCAAACCTACTGTATTCACCAGTTCTAGCAATCTCCCCAGTTTTAATTATTTCTTTGAAGGTTTTCATTATTAATCTTAGGTCCAACATATCCAGGACCTTCCAGAGTATCCCATCAATAACGATTTTGATGCAGTTGGGTAGACAAAATGGTTTCAGCGCTATGTCAATTTTGGTTTTCTCTTTGAGGCCATATTCAAACACGAGGGGATAGTATTCGGGAGGTAGATACATATCGTTAATTTGGTGACCCATATAATAGTGGTTTCGGGATTTTCGGAAATTAAAGTTTGCATGGATGGATACAGTATATTCACTATTGTATGGTGGTAGCCAGTGGGGCTTACCCCACACCAATATAAGATTGTGGTCGAATATAAATGTGAGTTCGACCCGTTTATCACCTCCTTGCAACTCGCGGGCGAATTGGGCTGTGTAGCGGTACACCAACTGCTTCCAATGTGGGACATATAGGTGCTCCAATGTGCGGAAAATAGAAGTGTTGTCATATTTCCCCTCTTGAGTACGTGTAAGAATAAAAGGTACGAGACCCTCTATATTCAGTGGCGCTATGACCGTTTTGGGGTCAAATTTCAAAGATACGCACACCAATAAAATGGGAGTATGAGGTGTGGTAGAAAAAAGTATTCCACCATGGCACATTTTTTATTGAAACTATCCATCATGGCTTTATTCAATAATAATGTTTCATATCTGTGATGTTTAAACTCAAGCCAGGTGGTGGTGAGGTTAACGGTGGGCTGCTTGTGATACAGTGCACATTCATTTCGTACTTGGTACACTTTTGTTAGCTCGTTATTTAGGTTGTTAAGATTTTCACTAATACCGCTATTGCCAACATTATATGTCCATCCAGGCATGGGTAAGTTGTAATATTCCCCTCTCAGCGAGTCAGTATACATGGTGGTGCTATTGTTATACGTTATCCGGTCAGGCATAAATGTAAAATAAATATCCAAATAAAAAAACTTGTTTAGGTGGCCCGCATTAACATATTGGTGATATTTTGTTAATGGTATATAATGTAGGGCCATGTGTAAAGAAAGGTTCCTGCCGAGTTTTATCGTTGAGACTGGGCAGACGCAAATATGCTACTTTATTCTATATATATATATGGTATATATATGTGGATGTGATTTCATTGGTATGGAAAAGGATTTGTTTATCCACTGACCAATCACAACCACTGGATATATTCTCTTGATATTTAACGGATTATTTCTACTTCTTCTTCTTCTTCTTCTTCTTCTTCTTCTTCTATTTGTATTTCAAAACTTTTTTTTTTTTTTTTTTATTCATGTCTTGCAATAATGCAAGTATATAATATTGTATATTATTGGTTTCACCAAATAGACGAATGATTTTTTTCATATTTTTAACATTAAATAGATGAATGTTTTTTTTTTATATTTTTATCTCTACAATTTTTTGATTTCTTGCCTAATTTATATCAAATTTTGCTATTATTATTACTAATATTTTTAGAGATAAGGGTCAATTTTGTATATAATTATATACACGTAAAATTATATATTTACTTACGTCATGGTGTAGAACTCCTGGATAGTGGAGGCGGGGCTTAGTAAATAATATAAAAAGGCCGGATACATTTAACATGATGCCATTCCCATCTGAAGCTGTCTACGAGAAGATTATTTGGGTTAAGGCCCATATGAGATGATGGAAGAATATGGCTATAAGGGTTGGACACCACCACCACCGTCACCGTCACCGCCACCGTTAGTCCCCCCCGAGGAGGAGAATGAAGATGAGGAACAAGATTATGGTGACTTAACCACTGACGCCGAACTCTACACCGTAAATGTTCAGGTAATTTAAACATTATTGTTTCTATCAATTTATTTGTATAGTGTTGAGATTTATTATTATATATAGACTGAATTCATATACAGTGGAGGTAATATATCATATCTCGGCTAAATTGATATAATATATAATTTATTATTCTTATATTACAGGGAGAGGGTGAGGCGATCCAACATCATACCATCCTAAAGATGCCATCAGAGATGCCCGAGGAGCTAGCCCCTGACACCAACGCCCGAACCTACAACATTGTCATGGTCGATTGCTCAGGATCCATGAGCGGTATTTGGAACGAATTGTCGCGTGGGTGGAATGAACACATTTCTCCCGTACTTGAGGAAAATACCAGGATCTATACCTTCGGTACAAATGTGAACTTCATTCGTACTGGGACGAGGATTGAATGTGGTGATTTTAAGGGTGGTAGGACGAATCTCACTAATGCACTTAGCATGATGGTGGCGGAGATGCATGATTGTGAGGCGGAGTATGTAAATGTCTTCTTGGTGACAGATGGTGAACATAACTCAACTAATATACAACCTAATACGGTCTTGGATAATCTGGTGCATGTTTGTTTGTAAGTAGCAAATGGAAGGAATGTGTAAGAGAGTATGGGTCTGTGGGTTCAAGGATTGTGTGGGTGAGAATGAAAGTAGGAATACAAACGTGGGTGATTGTATGCGTGTATGCCCCGACAGAGGATATACTTGAAAGAAAGAAAGAGGAGTTCTGGATGAATGTGGAGGCGTGCCTGGAGAAGTTTGACAAGAACGAAAGAATATTTCTGATTGGGGATATGAATGGTAAGGTGGGTGATAGGAAAGTTGAGGGAGTGGTGGGAGGGTGGGGGGTACCATCAGAGGTGAATGGGAATGGTAGTGCACTTGTGGACGTATGTGTGGGGAGGAGGCTGTGGATAGCCAATACCTTCTTCCGACACAGAATGATCCACAGGTACACGTGGAAACGGATGTTGACGATGAAAGATAAGACAGTGGTGGAACGAAAGTCATTGATTGATTATGTATGTGTGGATGAACGAATGAAGAAATCTGTGATGGATGCTAGGGTGTATAGGGGTATTGGAGGGGGTCTGTCTGATCATTATGTAGTGGTAGCTAAGGTTAGGATACAAAAGAAGTGGGTGAGGAGAGCGGGAGGGAGGCGAGAGGAGGGTGGAATGGTGAGGAGGGTGGAGAGGTTGCAGGAGGAGGAAGTCAGGGAGGAGTACAGGAGAGCAGTGGAAAGACGACTAGGTGGGTTCGACCTGGAAGTTATGGAGGAAGTGGAGGAGATGAGCAAGGTGTTTAAGGATGAGATCTGTGCAGCATGTGAGGAGGTGTGTGGAGTCAGGAGAAGAGGGAGGGGAGTGAAAGGTACAGCATGGTGGACAGAAGAGGTAAGAATAGCTGTGGAAGAAAAGAAGAAAGCATATAGAGAGTGGTTGGGTAGTAGAGGGAATGAAGATTCCGAGAGACAGAAACGAGCGAGGTACGTGGAGAGTAAGAGGGTGGTGAAGAGAGTAGTGAAGGAAAGTAAGAGAAGAGTAGATGAGGAATTTGGAAGGAATCTGAGTGTAAAATGGAGGGAGAGTAAGAAACTGTTCTGGAAAGAAGTCAAGAAAGTTAGGGAAGGTAGCAAGGGAAACAGTAAGGGTGTGAAAGATAAGAATGGGAGAATGCTAGCCGAGAAGCAAGAGAGAGTCGAAAGATGGAGGGAGTACATCAGTGAGTTGCTAAATGAAAGGAATGAAGAGCCAGCAAACATAGCTGGATATGGTATGGGAGGGAGAAGAAGAGAAGTAGTGGAGGAGGAGGTGGGGATCAGGAGGTCAGAAGTGTGGGAAGCCATGAAAAGAGTGAAGTTGGGGAAAGCACCAGGAACAGATGGAGTGTGTGGGGAAATGTTGAGGTATGGTGGTGAGATAGTGATAGAATGGGTATGGAAAATGTGCAAACTAGCATGGGAGAAGGGGAGTGCACCCGATGACTGGAAGGCTGGCATAATAGTCCCCCTATATAAGGGCAAAGGGGAAAGAGGAGTGTGTGGTAACCACCGAGGAATATGTCTTCTAAGCGTAGTAGGGAAGGTATACAGTAGAGTAGTGATTGAGAGAGTGAGAGTGAGAACGGAGAAATGGATAGGCGACGAGCAGGAAGGTTTTAGGAAGGGAAGAGGATGTGTAGATCAGATTTTTACCCTGAATTGTGTTGTGGAGAAGTATCTGGAGAAGAAACAAAAAGTGTATGTTGCCTTTATGGACTTGGAGAAGGCCTATGACAGAGTGGATAGAGAAGGTTTGTGGAAAGTACTTAGAATATACGGAGTAGAGGGCAAGTTGCTGAAAGCAGTGAAGAACATGTATGAGGGTGCAAAGGCGGCAGTACGTGTGGAGAGTGAGCAGAGCGAGTTCTTTGACCTGAATGTTGGTTTGAAACAGGGGTGTGTGATGTCCCCGTGGTTGTTTACTGTATATATGGATGGAGTCATGAAAGAAATATTATCAAGAGCAGTGGATGTTGGTGTAATGCTGAAAAGGGAGGGAATTGAGTGGAAGCTACCTATACTGCTGTTTGCGGATGATACAGTTCTGATGAGTGATAATGAATGGGAGTTGCAGGGTCTGGTAAATGAGTTTGGAACAGTGTGCGAAAAACGGAATTTGAAGGTAAATACGGGGAAGAGCAAGGTTATGGTCTTCGAAAGGGGTGAAGTCACAGAGTGTGAGGTGAAGCTGAACGGTCAGGCTATGGAGATCGTCAACTCTTTTAAGTATCTGGGCAGTGTGTTGAGTAAAGATGGGACTATGGATGAAGAGGTGCGGGAGAGGGTACAACAGGGGAAGAGGGTTGTAGGAACGCTAAAAGCAGTAACAAGAAATAGGGTGGTCAGTATGGAAGTGAAGAAGTCCTTGCATGACAGTGTGGTAATCCCGACACTGACTTACGGAAGCGAAGCATGGACGTTGGTTGAGAGACTCAGACCAAGAGTGAGAGCAGTGGAAATGAATTACTTAAGGAGTGCGTGCGGAGTTACATGGAGGGATAGACAGACTAATGAGGAAGTAAGAAGGAGGTGTGGTGTGGAGGTAGATGTGCTGGAAAGTGTGAAAAGGAACAACTTGAGATGGTTCGGCCATATGGAACGTATGGAAAGCGAGAGAATGACTAAGAGGGTGTACGAGAGCGAGGTGGAGGGACAGAGGGGGAGAGGTAGACCGAATATGAGGTGGAAGGATGGAGTGAGGAAGTACATGAACGAAGGCGGTGCTGGTTGGGGGGAGGGGCGTCGACTGACTGGGGACAGAGGTGCATGGGGGCGGTTCGTTCCTGGCCACCCCTTCGGGGATCACGGCGTCAGGCAATAGATAGATAGATAGATAATCTGGTGGCACCATCTTTTCATAAAGTGGTTAATGTGTTTGTATTGGGAGTGGGCAGTGGTTTTCCAACCATGTACAGTCTCCGCCTGCGTTCACACCTACACAATGGAAACTCCAATATTCCCACACTCTTTCGGGTCAAAATTAGCGCAGAAATGAACGAGACCTTGCAGAGTATGGCCGGCCACGTCTCTTCTTGTGTATCCAGTAAACTAATACTGTCCGAGGGTGGGTTCTCACTTCCCAATACTGTGACCAAGAATGCCTTTCACCCCAACGAATATGTGTATTACCCTAAAGATCCAAACCAGGTGAAACGACAAACAATCACCATAGGCTACCGGAGCGGTCATATCTGTTTAGAAGCTAAGCTAATGAGCGTCCCTGTCCTCATGGATGTTTTTCGTCAATGGAATAGCGTTCTGATCCAAAAACATATCAATAAGGAATCGCTATCTCCTAACCCTCTGGATTTCATGGAAAGATTGTTCAAGGTCACCCTCAAGTCCGTCAATGATACCTCCAAACATGCGGACTATATGTCAAAATTTCAAGAGCTGAAGGAATCAGTAGAGGAAGTGATAACGGGAACAATTGTCGATGAGGTAAGACTAGCTGAGCAAATTTTAAAAAGTACAGCTAGTGGTGGCAAGTATCAAACCATAGTCCTGAAGTTGAAAGGTTACAATAATGTGGACTATGATAAGGATATGACAGACTTCTGGGGGGTAGTGGAAGTTAACATGGACCATATCAAATCCATTAAAGACACAGACGATGACGTGTGTTGTCTTACCCAGAGTTCAACCATACAAGACCTCCAGGATTCGGAGGATTTGAAGACCCTCAAGAAATTTGAGTTCCTCAAGAAGTTTACAATTTCTGGTATCGGGGTGGTTGCCCCAATGCGTGACTCTGTATCAATCAATAGCTGGTCTTTTGGTATCAGGGCTATCCTGGGTCAACCCCTCACGACTGTCAGTCAGACGGGTATGGAAGAATTTGCCAAAACAAACTCATTTTTACCTGGACATGACAAGATAGTCCAACTGAAGAATAACGATGAAAATTCTCGCTTTAACGCGGTGGTGCCCGTGTTTTCCCCCGGAGTCGCCAAAATAATGGGACCAATTGTAAACACAAGGTTATACGCCATGTGCACCACATTTGCTCTCCTCAAGAATCCACATATAGTTGATTTTAATATTCACTTTGTGGCTCTGGGTGTGCTATGGGCGCGCGTGTTACATGAGTTCCCAAATGTCCCTCGCCCAGAGTATATACAGCGTTACATCCTAAACATTGACGCAACGGCAAACCTGTACATCAAACGAAAGGGTCACCAATAGTTTTGGAGAACGCTAACAGACCAACCCTCCCAAGCCCTGATGGCTGAGAGTACAGTGAATGGAGAACCTACAACAGCCCTCCGATCCCGCGACAATCACCCCCATTTTAAAGCTCATGTTGCTGGAATATATTGGCCGCTGTCTGGCTCGTTACGATGGGCCCACGCCCTTCATTGACTTCTTTGTCGAGAAAGCTCGCTGACGAGACTGAGAGGTTTGATTGTTGCCAAGTTGATATACAGCCACTCATGACGGGAGGATATCGGCTAGAGGATTACTACACGTTGGAGGAAGTAGAAAAGGCTGCAAAGAAGGAGGTAAAAACAGTTTGTTGGCATGGAGACATAAAAAAGGATTTAGAGCCCTCCATAGAAGATACAGACATAACTGTCAACCGAAGCAAGGTATTCAATCTTCGCAACGTATCCAGTGCTGGTGATGTTTCCTTGCGCACCTTGCGCACCTTTGCTGCCGATGGTATAGTTTCACTTCAGACAGTAGAGGAGCTTTTCAGTGATGAAAACTTACTCATTTATATAGTGCACGCTCTGCAAAATCGCAAATCTAGTAAGAGACTCTCTGAACAAATGCCAACTCATGAAGATGCTGTCAAGATAATTAAAGACAATGTTAAGTGTGAGATCTCCTCTATCTTCAGGGGAAAGACATTGCAAACGGTATTGGTAAATTATGTGAAGAGAGAATGGTTAAAGGCTTACAGAGATGTTCACCATGGTGTTTTGGTACAACCCCTGCTCCAATCCGAGATTGTGAGGAAAGCACAAGCTCTTGGAGTGAATGTGACCGAGGCAACGTTCGACCAGGTATATAAAAACCAACCATGCCGATTCTGGACTAGTGCGTAATGCGTGTCAGATTCACGACTGCCCTTTCTTTCTGATCCCAAATCGTACATTCAATCAACCCCTCAGATGTATATAGAATTCCCACACGCAGCGCACCAAAGTATTTATAATGATCGCAAAATGGACAATTCTATTATGATGTCCAACTTGGAGGAGGGTACCCATAGCCACTCTCGTAAATCCATCCCTCGAACAACTATCGCACCCCTTGAAGGCCAGTTCATCGAATTGAAAAGGAGTTACAATGCTTTAGAGCTATATAAAGCTATTGAAGCATTGCGGTAGCTAGCTTTGTAAATAAAATAAAAAAAAATTATTCACAAACTTCGGAGGGAGATCACTAGGCAGAGATTTTGATGCAGTTGGGTAAAGAAAATGGTTTCAGCGTTATGTCAATTTTGGTTTTCTCTTTGAGGCCATAATATTCAAACACGAGGGGATAGTAATGTCTTCTTGGTGACAGATGGTGGACATAACTCAACTAATATACAACCTAATACGGTCTTGGATAATCTGGTGGCACCATCTCATAAAGTGGTTAATGTGTTTGTATTGGGAGTGGGCAATAGTTTTCCAACCATGTACAGTCTCCGCCTGCGTTCACATCTACACAATGGAAACTCCAATATTTCCACACTCTTGCGGGCCAAAATTAGCGCAGAAATGAACGAGACGTTGAAGAGTATAGCCGGCCACGTCTCTTCTGGTGTATCCAGTAACCTAATACTGACCGAGGGTGGGTTCTCACTTCCCAATACTGTGACCAAGAATGCCTTTCACCCCAACGAATATGTGTATTACCCTAAAGATCCAAATCAGGTGAAACGACAAACAATCACCATAGGCTACCGCTCCGGTAGCCTATGGTGATTGTTTGTCATACCTGTTTAGAAGTTAAGCCAATGAGCGTCCCTGTCCTCATGGATGTTCTTCACCGGTCTGATCCAAAAACATATTGATCGCAAAAAGGGCGATTCTATTACGATTTCCAACTTATAGAAGGGTACCTATAGCCGCTCTCATGAACCCATCCCTCGGAAAATCATGGCACCCCTTGAAGGCCAGTTAATTGAATAGAAGAAGTGTTACAATTCTTTAGAGCTATACAAAGCTATTGCAGCATTGTAGAAGCTTTGTAAATAGAATACTAAATTTAGACACTGGATATCTATCTCTCCCTTATGGAGAATACCGAGAATTCCCTTTACCGAGAATATTTGAAATATTTGAAGGCTCTTTATCCATTGACAAACAAACAGTTTTATAAAAAGAAAAATAAGTTATTGTAATACCTGTTGGAGCCTCTTTGAATATATAGTATTCTCATCATAACTTCTACAATAACGAATTATCACCATAATTCTGGGAACAACTGGCTCTTTGCCACAGGGAACAACTGGCTTATACCCGCTCTTTGCCACAGAGAATAACTGGCTCTTTGCCACAGGGAGAAGCTGGGTTTTGTCAACAGGGACATCTATGTTCTAGTTATTGTTTATTACCTATTCAAACTCTACTCTTCATGGTGATTAATTATATTGAGAGCGGTTATAAGGTGCCTACTACCATCCATCTTGTCTTACCCAGAGTTCAACCATACAAGACCTCCAGGATTCGGAGGATTTGAAGACCCTCAAGAAATTTGAGTTCCTCAAGAAGTTTACAATTTCTGGTATCGGGGTGGTTGCCCCAATGCGTGACTCTGTATCAATCAATAGCTGGTCTTTTGGTATCAGGGCTATCCTGGGTCAACCCCTCACGACTGTCAGTCAGACGGGTATGGAAGAATTTGCCAAAACAAACTCATTTTTACCTGGACATGACAAGATAGTCCAACTGAAGAATAACGATGAAAATTCTCGCTTTAACGCGGTGGTGCCCGTGTTTTCCCCCGGAGTCGCCAAAATAATGGGACCAATTGTAAACACAAGGTTATACGCCATGTGCTACACATTTGCCCTCCTCAAGAATCCACATATAGTTGATTTTAATATTCACTTTGTGGCTCTGGGTGTGCTATGGGCGCGCGTGTTACATGAGTTCCCAAATGTCCCTCGCCCAGAGTATATACAGCGTTACATCCTAAACATTGACGCAACGGCAAACCTGTACATCAAACGAAAGGGTCACCAATAGTTTTGGAGAACGCTAACAGACCAACCCTCCCAAGCCCTGATGGCTGAGAGTACAGTGAATGGAGAACCTACAACAGCCCTCCGATCCCGCGACAATCACCCCCATTTTAAAGCTCATGTTGCTGGAATATATTGGCCGCTGTCTGGCTCGTTACGATGGGCCCACGCCCTTCATTGACTTCTTTGTCGAGAAAGCTCGCTGACGAGACTGAGAGGTTTGATTGTTGCCAAGTTGATATACAGCCACTCATGACGGGAGGATAAATAGCTTTATATAGCTCTAAAGCATTGTAACTCCTTTTCAATTCGATGAACTGGCCTTCAAGGGGTGCGATAGTTGTTCGAGGGATGGATTTACGAGAGTGGCTATGGGTACCCTCCTCCAAGTTGGACATCATAATAGAATTGTCCATTTTGCGATCATTATAAATACTTTGGAGCGCTGCGTGTGGGAATTCTATATACATCTGAGGGGTTGATTGAATGTACGATTTGGGATCAGAAAGAAAGGGCAGTCGTGAATCTGACACGCATTACGCACTAGTCCAGAATCGGCATGGTTGGTTTTTATATACCTGGTCGAACGTTGCCTCGGTCACATTCACTCCAAGAGCTTGTGCTTTCCTCACAATCTCGGATTGGAGCAGGTTGTACCAAAACACCATGGTGAACATCTCTGTAAGCCTTTAACCATTCTCTCTTCACATAATTTACCAATACCGTTTGCAATGTCTTTCCCCTGAAGATAGAGGAGATCTCACACTTAACATTGTCTTTAATTATCTTGACAGCATCTTCATGAGTTGGCATTTGTTCAGAGAGTCTCTTACTAGATTTGCGATTTTGCAGAGCGTGCACTATATAAATGAGTAAGTTTTCATCACTGAAAGCTCCTCTACTGTCTGAAGTGAAACTATACCATCGGCAGCAAAGGTGCGCAAGGTGCGCAAGGAAACATCACCAGCACTGGATACGTTGCGAAGATTGAATACCTTGCTTCGGTTGACAGTTATGTCTGTATCCTTCTATGGAGGGCTCTAAATCCTTTTTTATGTCTCCATGCCAACAAACTGTTTTACCTCCTTCTTTGCAGCCTTTTCTACTTCCTCCAACGTGTAGTAATCCTCTAGCCGATATCCTCCCGTCATGAGGGCTGTATATCAACTTGGCAACAATCACTCCTCTCAGTCTCGTCAGCGAGCTTTCTCGACAAAGAAGTCAATGAAGGCGGTGGGCCCATCGTAACGAGCCAGACAGCGGCCAATATATTCCAGCAACATGAGCTTTAAAATGGGGGTGATTGTCGCGGGATCGGAGGGCTGTTGTAGGTTCTCCATTCACTGTACTCTCAGCCATCAGGGCTTGGGAGGGTTGGTCTGTTAGCGTTCTCCAAAACTATTGGTGACCCTTTCGTTTGATGTACAGGTTTGCCGTTGCGTCAATGTTTAGGATGTAACGCTGTATATACTCTGGGCGAGGGACATTTGGGAACTCATGTAACACGCGCGCCCATAGCACACCCAGAGCCACAAAGTGAATATTAAAATCAACTATATGTGTTCTTGAGGAGAGCAAATGTGGTGGACATGGCGTATAACCTTGTGTTTACATTTGGTCCCATTATTTTCGCGACCCCGGCGGAAAACACGGGCACCACCGCGTTAAAGCGAGAATTTTCATCGTTATTCTTCAGTTGGACTATCTTGTCATGTCCAGGTAAAAATGAGTTTGTTTTGGCAAATTCTTCCATACCCGTCTGACTGACAGTCGTGAGGGGTTGGACCCAGGATAGCCCTGATACCAAAAGACCAGCTATTGATTGATACAGAGTCACGCATTGGGGCAACCACCCCGATACCAGAAATTGTAAACTTCTTGAGGAACTCAAATTTCTTGAGGGTCTTCAATCCTCCGAATCCTGGAGGTCTTGTATGGTTGAACTCTGGTAGACAAGATGGATGGTAGTAGGCACCTTATAACCGCTCTCAATATAATTAATCACCATGAAGAGTAGAGTTTGAATAGGTAATAAACAATAACTAGAACATAGATGTCCCTGTTGACAAAACCCAGCTTCTCCCTGTGGCAAAGAGCCAGTTATTCTCTGTGGCAAAGAGCGGGTATAAGCCAGTTGTTCCCTGTGGCAAAGAGCCAGTTGTTCCCAGAATTATGGTGATAATTCGTTATTGTAGAAGTTATGATGAGAATACTATATATTCAAAGAGGCTCCAACAGGTATTACAATAACTTATTTTTCTTTTTATAAAACTGTTTGTTTGTCAATGGATAAAGAGCCTTCAAATATTTCAAATATTCTCGGTAAAAAATTAGCCCTGATATGTGATGAATTAGACCTTTACAAATATTTATATATTAATATAAATATTTGTAAAGGTCTAATTCATCACATATCAGGGCTAATTTTTTACCGAGAATATTTGAAATTCCTATATTGTTTATGAGTCTTTTATTTTTAGAGAGATAATGAGAAGAAAGACAAAAGAGTATATAAACATTATTTTTATATATAACACATCTGAATATAAATTAAAGCGTAAAAACTAAACAAACTAAAACTAAGACAAAGACAGATTGGTGGGATCGGTTAGTTATGAACCAATGAAATGTATTTACTTTTATATTTCTTTCTTTTTTCCCCAGAGAGATGATGAGCTGAGGGAGGAAGAAGAAGATACCGAACCATTTAGATAATAAAAAATATATAAAATAAAAGCCATTTTTATTTAAAAAACATAAATATTTATATATAATATATATTGTTGATAATATGCCTATAACCACATGGTTATATATGGCATATGCCCAAACCACATGGTTTGACTGTGACCGAAATGCCATTCCTTATATTTCTAATGAAGATTGCGATATTACCTGCAACTATAATATAGAAAGAATATCACAATATAAATACTACAACGATTTTTGTATAAAATATTCATCTTATCTGGAAGATTCCGATAATAATTATGATGATGAAAAAGAATATATAAATCAAGCTTCAAAGGATTTAACAGCTTTTAAAAAAAAAATAATTATCGTTATTGATTGACACCGAATCAATTGTGCTGTTCGATTAGACATAGGGATTCGAGGCTGATTGCTGTATGATAGAGAAGTTCTTTGATGGCGATATGTTTTTTATGCGCCAAAGGTAACTTTGAAATAAACAATTAATATAGCTAAATATACAATATAATAATTCTAACCAAATATTCGCTAATAACGGGCGGTTTCCTTTTAGCGAAACAACCTGTTTTGGAACGTAAAGTGTTATGAACACCAGTTGAAATTATACAGGGCAATACTGACGAAAGGTATAGCCCAAAGCCGTTCCAGGGTGAATATATCCTTGGAACCTTGCCATTTACACATATCAAACTTTGGCATATTTCCAATATGATTCTTACTCATAGTTTTCAAAAGTGTAAATGCCTGAGTCATAATTTCTTTGTCGACCAAGTGACCACATTCACTGCAGGTTTCTTCCCTATTCTCGGGATCGATATTGTCCATACACATACATATATATTTGCTCCGATATACTATATCTTGTAAAAAATTATGAAAATGAAAAGAATTATACGTTGAAAAACATCCTTCTGCGTAATCCGACCCCGCCAATAACATGATGGACATCGCTCCTATTCCATTCAACAAACATGAACTTAAATGGTTGAGTTCATATCGTAACGTGTCACATCCCACGTGTCACATGTCACATGTCTATGAATCGGGTGGTGAATTGAATAACATAGAACTTTAGAGGTGAATCGTGTCTCCTCATCATGCGGGTATAAACCTGACCAATTAAAAAAAAGAACGACATGTCTATGTAAAGGCTACATTGTCTATAGGTGTGCAATTTTCTATATATTCTAACCATGAAAGGGTACAATTCTTTAAACTGACCCTCGACACCAACAGTATATGTCATAATGTTTTTTACGCGCAATTCCTGATTCTGATTGACGAGCAGATTATTTTTTATTATTTTGTCGGATACATAATAATTATTGATACAGTTGGCAAATCGGTTCATGTCAATGTCAGCTTCATTGTTATTGAACTCGGCCAAGGAAATTCCTTTTACTTTGAGATGTGTACACATTTGTTGTATGTGTTTGTCCATAAAGATATAGTTTATTAACGACGATATTGGTATTTTTTCGTGAATAAATTTGATTATATCATGGATACAAACATCGGCCATTTTTAAGGGGATAGTTATATTATTTTTTTCTTTTTCGCCTTTTTATGCGCTCATTTTCCTTTATACCAATAGAGCCATTATCGATAAAAAGTTTAACCCTATCGCCTTGATTTATACTCCTTTCTCGTATAGAAACTGAGTTTTTCAAAGATGTTATGTATAATTAAGTCTAAAAAAGGCTGAGAGAAATAATTTTGTGTTGGGATTATTACCATCAAAAATATATTTTTGGGTAAAATAAATACTGTGCAATTCCTCCTTCTGGGCCGCCATAAAATTATAAAGATCACTATAAACTGGCAAATTATATCTATTGTCATCGAAGGGTTGAATATTGTTGTAATATTGAAGCGCGGTATAATAATTGACTTTGATGTAGTAGGCCAGACCCGTAAAATCCACTAAACATAAGGTATCGCCCATGATAATATTGGTGAGGTTGTTTTTGACTGCATATATGAAGGGTACATTGGACATTGTAGTTACAGTTTGAAGAATTTGTTTTTTCCTCCTAGAACCTCCATCCTCCTGGATGGAGTTGGAAGAATAAGAAAATGAAGGCTATTAAGGGGGATATTAGTTATTTATAGATAATCAATTGACTTTCTGAAGGATAAAGGAGAATGTCAGATATAGAAGAATCAAATTCGTTAAGAATATTATCTCCATGAACGTCACACATGACACATGTAATCATCTTCGTTTGGAATTGGCTACATGAGCGAACCATACCCTTTACCTTATTGTTAAAGATAAATGCCTTTGAACCTATATTCGTTATCATGCTAATATGGGTAAAATATCCAGTTTCCAAATCGGAAATATCATAATGGAAGACGGGATTCGAACTCTGTTAGCAATCATATTGTTTAAGTATCTGCCACAAATTGTCTATGGTGGCAAATGTCTCTCTGGGTAGTTCATAAAAAAACAAATGCAAAGGAATATTTTTATATGTTTCATCATTGGAATAATTAGTTATTAAAAGTGTTATAATAGATTGCAATATGTTTATATTTGTAATGTAAAATATTACAGCTTTCATTATGTATGTATATTATTTGATATGAATATATATATATTTATTTATTGTAATGGTTGGTTATTTCATTACAGAGTTACCCCCCATTGGGGATATTCAAAATATACACATAAACCCCTCAAATGTGGACTGTGACTGTGTGACCCTTCCATCGTTCACCGCTCACAATGTATCAAGTGTAAAACTATAGATAGTCAATGTATCGATGTGTCAGGAACCCAAATTGTATCCCTGGATGAATATTCCATATCGGATGGCAACACATTCCCCCCCTAATTCGGTATCTGTCTCCCATCGGAAAAGGGTCGGCGACTTTAACTCCCACACTACCACCATTGTCGCGGGCGTTAAAAAAATCGGGGACCGACAATATGCCCACGCAATCACCCAGTGTAAAAATGATGATATAGTCACCAAGCGAACCAACGATGATAGTGGTTCGTATTATTTCCATAGATCCTGCGATAAAATAGTGGCCTGTCAACCCAATGGATTAATACGACACACATTTAGGGATGACGAATTAATAACGGACTCGTCACAAATCGATTTCGATCTGCATCAAACTTCCTGTCAATGTCCGGAAGGATATATATCCTCCCATAATCAATGTAAAAAAACACAACAGGTCCCCAGATGTCAGGTGTATTGGGCCCCCCTAAATATACCCGCCGGTGATAAGAATTACAAATGTGTGTGTAATCCGGCCCTTCAAATTAATGCGACCGCCATAGTGGATGAGACCTACGATACCACACATAGCGCTTACACCCAGGAAAACCTGGGGAATGTTAGGTTTCTCTTGGATAATATATTGCAAGGGTGTGATATGTGTTTACCCCTACCCGGGGTAAATTCGAAGAACGCCGCCTTTTCGTATAATTGCCTCTCCGAAAAGACGGCCGGAGTAACGCCGCAACGGTCGTACGGTGGTCACCTGATCGAATCCCTATTTCTGGTCAAAGACGGGCTCTTAGACACGGGCGTATATAGAAAATCTGTATATGTTAGGGTGGGGGGGTGGGGGGGGGTGTGATCGCCACCAGGGCAATGTGACCGCCTATTTGGAGGGTATGGATTATTATAATAACAAAGATTATATTTTGCCGGGGGGTGGGGAGGCGCCCAACTCGAGTATGAGAGTTATGCGAGCCGCCCCCTTTGGTGTCCACGGTTTGGGTGAAGAGTCGGGGGATCACGCCCTGGGGTTGATTGCTTCGGTGGGGCGGGTCTATCCCAAGTGAGTATATTCCCGACTGGGTGGTAAGGAGCGAACCGGTGACGACCGCGAGATTAAAACTTTTATATCATTGGATAACGATGGCGGACATGAACCGTTTATGCAACGAATAAATGATCCCGGTATAGTAGCCGGAGCTTTTCTGACACCTCGAATATTCTACCAACAAGCCGAGGAGAGTCTCGTGCCCCCCAGCTCCCTCGCCGATATACCCCTATCGGTACTCAATCATAGACGGGCGGCCAACGCATACTGTCTGTTTGACCTCCTAGACTCTACCATCTATAAACATTATGAAACTGATTGGACGGGTTATCTGAGAAACTTTCGTAACATCTTCCCTTCTTCCGTTCTTTACGAAGGTATCACAGAGAGTCTAGATGAAATAGATATATTTAATACAATTCAACCAATAGGTGGCCTCCTAATAGAACCGACCAATATAGGCCCCAGAGAAATTGCTTGGCGGAGAGGTTATGTAGAGGAAGAACTCTGGGCCAATAGCCCGCTATTAACCAATTTCTATGCCGGGGGCAAGCACCTCTTTGGTGGTCTATTGGAGAAAAATCATCCACACCTTGAACCGGCACTCCCCGTCGGTCCCGGGATTGTGGCCAATTTCAACTCGCATGCCAGCGCCACCTCTCCAACAGCACCACCGCGACCCTGTTACATATTTGGATTGCAAAGGAGGCCAGCCCATAGACTTTGTGGCCACCCAAGTACATGGCACCGAAAACTATTTGAAAGATTGCTCCGTCCTAAACCTACCACCAAACATGCCCTGTGGATTTCCGAAACTTGTGGAATTTTCCCAGAGGAATTTCTTATCCAGCGACAGATACCATGGACACCATGGTCAGATACGGCAATCAGTACGCCAACAAAAATAGCGGCGGTGATATAGAGGATTATCTGGCCAAGGAGTATAATTATGAGGCCGTAAGAGAGGCCGTTTGTTCCTAGGGCTTTCATGAAACGAGAGGTCGGAAAGTTGGGAGGGGCTTGTATCATCCCCCACCGTGCGTCATGGAGACATTTATACAGCGACAATCGTGTACAAATATCGCCATGGTGAAAGACGCCAATTATTCACGTTTAAGCTTGATGCATTTCACACAACACTGTGCCAACTATATCCCCAACCTATTGACCCAATACAAATTCCTTCTGAATGGAGACGCCTGGATGGGCGCTAGTCTCAACCAATATCTGTCCATTTTCACGTTTAAAGATCAATACACGTACCCTTGTCCCCCCTCGGAATCATATCACATTGGCCAGGCCTATGCGCGAGATGCTCGCCACCCTCTAGTTAACCCGCTCAAAAATGTGAAAGATAATTGGGCTTACACATACGGTTGTTATGATACCGCAGAGGCGCTCTGCCGCGATCGGATGAACGAAGACGATTTGAATGTGGATGAAATTTCCAAGAGCGCGCTACACTCGCGATGCAGTTGGTATACTCCATACATACTCGAAAAACGCCTACCCCTATCCACGATTGAAAGGTATACAGCCTACTTTAAAATCATAAATAATTATGAGAGTGTGGAAGCTACGATCAATCTGGCCCATTTATTACTGAGACCCGTAGAGTACACTACAAAAATCCCCCATGCACCCAACGCCTTTGTGGCCACTCCCTATAATCTGAACAACATGAATTATCTCTATGGTAGGCAATTACTCGTCCCTTTCCCACCCATTTCCGTTTCCAGTAGCTTCGGTATCCCTCCGGCGGATTGTTCCCCAAAGTTGAGATACGATATAGCTCATCCTAGAATATACGATAATGCCGAACGTAACCGACTGCTGGAATCTATGGTGACCGAGGGACCCAACACGAACCGATGTAATATTCTCAATTCTAGAGACGATGGACCGGGTGATATAATTCTACAACTGGGCGTCACCTTGAGCGACTCTCGGATGCCTGGTGTATCTACGTTCGTTCACTATTATCCCGTTAAACTCCCTAGCAGATATGGCTACGAATGTGGACAGGTGGTGGCTGAGGGTACCTGCGGATTTGGCGGCTTCTTAACTGGGTATAGACCGTGGCATCTCAATAATCCGAGTGGGTGGTTAGACGGTTTTACGACTCGATCGCCTACGGAAAATTACGATTTGGATTTTTTCTTTACCGATTTTAAAAAACCCAAGGCGGTATTCAAATAATTTATAAAACACTATGGGTCCGGAATGTTATTTAAGATTGCCGGTTCGTCTGAAAGTAATACGGCCAGTTTCCCAATGTGTAGCAGATATTCATATGGGTCGTACCCCTTCACCCGCCAAATGACCGACCAAGTGTCTCAACCTAGAGCCGTTATGGGTTTCTCTGATATGGGTGTGGGTGCTACCCCTCGTCCCATTATACACATGGAAGAGACCTCTCTAAATCCCGATATTGGGGTGAGCTAAGATGTAGTAGAAACACAATGGGGTTTAAATCCCGCCCCCCTAAAACTAGCCTAGCGTTATTTTTCTCCGAACATATTTTACACAAAGTGAACTGGCGACACAAAACGGGATTTATGTTTTATATATATATATATTTCTAGGGGGCTGAAATGAACGTCCTTGGTCCCGATAGGAGCGCACCGTGATTAATATAGGTAAACACATGGGAATCAACTCGTTGCAAATTACTTATGACAAAATAATCTCTAAAAAGTAAAAATGCTACATGTTTATTTAGTCTATAATCAAACCTAAATATATTTTCCTCTATTTGCCGACAAATAATATCCGTTATGTAAGCGTTCAATTTTGTAAGGCTCGTTTGGTGGGGTATACCCTTCGATTTGTTCATAACTATGAGATTGGTATTGA
The DNA here is from genome assembly GCA_032716605.1 of Paralithodes platypus. Taxonomy (NCBI): domain Eukaryota; kingdom Metazoa; phylum Arthropoda; class Malacostraca; order Decapoda; family Lithodidae; genus Paralithodes; species Paralithodes platypus. The sequence goes on from CM064554.1 coordinate 18,430,954, forward strand.
CCAAGATGTCTACGATCTCTATGGGTGTTATGGAATTACTTATCTGGGCTAATAGTTTATTATAGAATAATAAAAAAATAACACACGAACTAAATTTAGAGAAGGTAAAAAACTCTCTACATTTCTCCCCCACGTACTTTCCTTTCGCTTGAAATAATACCCCGAATAGATTCTGGGTCTGTAAATTATATTTTTTACATAGATAATCTTTAACGTATAGACATAGAGCCTTCATTGTAAATTTATTGTTGGTATAAACACGATCCATATCTAATAGTATACTATTATTCTGCATTGACACCAAATAAGTTTGGTTACATGGCGCATTTAATGTATACAAAGAAAGTTTATGTAGAGCATTTTCGTCCATAGATAATAGTGTTCTATTGGATAGAATGCATATAATCTCGCTGGGATTGGCTCTCGTATCGTCTACACATCCAACTCGCCAACCTTAACGCGTCAGATACTCGATTGTGTCCATCGCTAATAGAATCGGTATAAGTCTTTGAATTTATCTCGTCTAGTTTTGATAAACATATATATGTCATGTCAATGTTTAGCGGCTTTTCGGAGATGTGTATCCAAATCATTAGTGAAGATAGATTTCAATATATCATGATCTTCTCTCGATATGGCCAGCTTTGACCGAGTACTTACGGGTAAAAAAGATATACCTAGATCATTCGAATGGTAAACATTTGTTTTTCCCGAATCGTATTCTTTCAACTCCTTAAAGGAATCTTTTATTATATATTCGATAATATTATCCATTTTCAGTAAATATTTATTTGCTCTTTGTTAAAGATTTGAATATGATGGGGGATAACATATTTATCACCTGTGAAAATTTATTTACTATATCTAAATATAGTAAAGAAATTTCCACAGGTGATAAATATGTTATCCCCCATCATATTCAAATCTTTAACAAAGAGCAAATAAATATTTACTGAAAATGGATAATATTATCGAATATATAATAAAAGATTCCTTTAAGGAGTTGAAAGAATACGATTCGGGAAAAACAAATGTTTACCATTCGAATGATCTAGGTATATCTTGTTTACCCGTAAGTACTCGGTCAAAGCTGGCCATATCGAGAGAAGATCATGATATATTGAAATCTATCTTCACTAATGATTTGGATACACATCTCCGAAAAGCCGCTAAACGAATTCGAGATGAAAGTCTCTGATGGGTTTATCGGTGATTGTTGGTTTGTTTGTTGTATTCCATATATAGAGATGGGTGTTGATAAAAATAAATAACATATTCTTATCATTATCATGATAAGATACCCCCTAATATAACCGAGGAATGCATGGGTTACTTTGTCGGTGTCTATATGGGTATGGGCCAAGTTAACCATTTCAGATGTGAAATCTAGACACTTGTTTTTAATAGCTGTGATTTGGAAAATATTTGGTCCACTTATCATCTATACACGATGCGTATTTTTGTAAATTTAAAATTGACTTTTTTATATTATTAAAATTTTGACATGGAGCGACCGATTTTTTGTATAGTGGATCCAATCCGATTCTAAAAGGATTTTATTACTATTGCGAAAGTTATTTAGTACTTTCTTTTTATTTGTGAATATATTATTATTTACATTGTCCGGGCCAAAGTGCATTTCTAACAATTGAACTATATTTTTCGGTGTATCGTTTGCTTGCCTCATAATAAAACAATGCAGAATGATTTCGGCGTGGTCCTCTAATCCTACCGATTCCTTTAGAGCAAAAATTGTGGGATATTTGGACAATGTTTGTCTGTATTGTATAAAAAATTGCATTAGTAGATCCATTTATGATACTTTTAACAAATCTTCTTACGGTAAATTACGGTAAACATTCTCAAAAATCCTCTGTTTATGAGGGAGAGACTTAAATTATATATAGATACACTAAAGGATCAAAACATAAAAAGGAAAATTAATACCGTATTATATAATTTAAAAAGTATACAACTCCGGGTGGATGAGACTCATCAGCCTTGGTCGGCAACTCATCTAGGGGAGACAACCTTATACAAATCCGGGTGGATGGGACTCGTCAGCCTTGGTCGGCAACTCATCTAGGGGGGACAACCTTATACAAATCCGGGTGGATGGGACTCGTCAGCCTTGGTCGGCAACTCATCTAGGGGAGACAACCTGATACAAATCCATAATGCTTATCTAAGAGTAAAGCAGGTTAGTGGATGGATTAAGGGTGGGGCACAACAAATTTCAATGAGCCGAAAAAGGGATACTCGTTAGCCTTGGTCACCAACTCATCTAGGGGAGACAACCTTATACAAATCCGGGTGGATGGGACTCGTCGGCCTTTGGTTGGCAACCTGTCTAGGGGGTTAAACCTGATACAAATCCGTACTGTTTACCTCTAAGGGTAAGGCAGGTTAGTGGATGGATTAGCCGTAGAAAAAATAGTGCCTAAACAAGATACACAAGTGGGTGGGTACACAAAAATTTCAATAAGCTGAAAAGGGACATTGCAAATATTAGCGGATTATAGATATACAAACATGTGATGTCTGTAAAAAATTACTATTGCCGGAAATATTACTATTGACGGAAATATTACTATTGACGAAAGTATTACTATTGACGAAAGTATTACTATTGACGGAAATATTACTATTGACGGAAATATTACTATTGACGAAAGTATTACTATTGACGAAATATTACTATTGACGAAATATTACTATTGACGAAAGTATTACTATTGACGAAAGTAATACTATTGACGAAAGTATTACTATTGACGGAATATTACTATTGACGAAAGTATTACTATTGACGGAAATATTACTATTGACGAAAGTATTACTATTGTCGGAAATATTACTATTGACGGAATATTACTATTGACGAAAGTATTACTATTGACGAAATATTACTATTGACGAAAGTATTACTATTGACGAAATATTACTATTGACGAAAGTATTACTATTGACGATTGACGGAATATTACTATTGACGGAAATATTACTATTGACGAAAGTATTACTATTGACGGAAATATTACTATTGACGGAAGTATTACTATTGACGGAAGTATTATTATTGACGGAAGTATTACTATTGACGAAAGTATTACTATTGACGGAAATATTACTATTGACGGAAATATTACTATTGACGGAAATATTACTATTGACGGAAATATTACTATTGACGAAATATTACTATTGACGAAAGTATTACTATTGACGAAAGTATTACTATTGACGAAAGTATTACTATTGACGGAAATATTACTATTGACGGAAATATTACTATTGACGGAAATATTACTATTGACGAAAGTATTACTATTGACGAAATATTACTATTGACGAAATATTACTATTGACGAAATATTACTATTGACGAAATATTACTATTGACGGAAGTATTACTATTGACGGAAGTATTACTATTGACGAAAGTATTACTATTGACGAAATATTACTATTGACGAAATATTACTATTGACGATAGTATTACTATTGACGAAAGTATTACTATTGACGGAAATATTACTATTAACGGAAATATTACTATTGACGAAAGTATTACTATTGACGAAAGTATTACTATTGACGAAATATTACTATTGACGAAAGTATTACTATTGACGAAATATTACTATTGACGAAAGTATTACTATTGACGAAAGTATTACTATTGACGAAAGTATTACTATTGACGGTGTTACGACTGGGGTTCAAATATATCAGGGCTCTTATTCATTGGACTAGTAATGGCATAAATGCTACAACGGAAAGCGCTAGCTCCAACCTCTGATGTATATTCCCAGTGAACAAAGAACACAAATACTCTACAGAGTTCTATATGCAATAATAGGCTATCAAACTCTCAATAAATGTGTGTCTACTCTAGGCTTAATGTTATGTGAAAACAGCCTATTACTACCTATAACCGAAGGTGCTTGGTTATGGTATGCAAAGTAAGGTGGTAAGAGAAGTTACAGCTTACGTTACTTTAATCAATAAATGTCAGGCACTCCTGCATGAAAGAAAGTGCACTAAAGTCCTTCAACACTAACAAGGAATCTTCTTTAAATGTTAGATGCTATAAAGATGCTCGTATCGGAAATGGAACCCAAAAAGGCAGGCAGCGGAACCATGCTCGTGCAGGCTATGCACACAAAAAGGCAGAATATATAATGCCGTCGGAGCCAAGAATATCCTAAACACAACAACAATAATAATAATCGCCACGACAATGCAGTATTCCTATCAACAAAAAGAGCCCAAGTCGTTTGTGTCTCAATACATCAAACTAGGCTGCGAAATGCTTGTGTAATCATAAACGGGTATGCATAAAAAGAGTAATTAGGTTAATATACTTAATGTCTACTATGATTGATAAAGTCTAGCTAGAGTCAATGATACGAGATACTGGTGCGCATGGCATGCCGCATAGCCTAGTGCAAATCTCAAGTCTGTGCGTCAAATATTACGTTATAGGGAAGGGTAGCTCTCTTGAGAAACCTTAATACCGAAGTATTAAGCGTTCTCCTGGCGTACCTCAAAGACAAACAATCGAGACTAGAACAGTGCAGAATGGTATAGGCAAAAAGCCCTCATTCGTGCATGCTCTATTCTCAATGGCACACAGACTAGAATTTACTCAATCAACTCCAGTTCTCAGGTATGTCGTGCAGCTTTTAACTAAAGCCAGCACTCATAGGAAACAATACCTTATAATATCAGACTCCTAGTCTAGCATTATCTAATCCAGCAGAACACTAATAATTAAAGGAAGCGGTACTATGAAAGCCAACCAATGCTTCGTGATCCACTTATCTTAACAACTAACATACATGGGTTATATCAGACCTTAACGCACAATACAACTGGCCAGCATGAAGCTGATTTTGCAGAGTTAACCAGAGGGGGTATAATATTAATAAAAAGGTGGTGAAAGATAGGGAAAATGAGAGAGATAGGCAGAGGAAAAGATTCTCAGGTGCGAACGGGGTACAGGTAGCAAGGGAGAAAGATGGGTGCGTTCTAGAAACCAGATCTGAGGGAGAGAGTGGCGAGGAACTGTATATATACTCGCACCAGCTCGAACCGCGTGGGAAAAAGCGGTTACAAGTCCTCTAACCACTAGCAAGAGAGCTTGCAGCATGGTAAGGACCTCTCTCCACCAACCCCCGCGAACGAGGCAGCCAGCCGTGACGTCATCGAGCGGGACAAAAACACTACGCGCTCCCTCTCACTCTGTTCTACTCTCTCTCTCTCTCCCAGATCCCATCATTACTAGTTAATGATAAAACATATACTTTACAATTAAATATATAAAGCCTTGACATGGGTGAAAACAAAGAGCCTTTCTGGACTGCCCATGACACAAGCTTTCATATGAAATAAAGCACACTCTAATACACAAACTGTAGCCCCATCCACTGCCCTGGCGATCCTAGCGAGTCACTGTAGGACAAGCCATGCGGTTCTAACGGAGTGGTTAACGTCACACCCCCCCCAAGATTTTTCTCAGAGGCCCCAAGGCTCACAAAAATCTGATGGTTAGAACCCATGCTATATCTCCACTTCCCATCACCCAGCGGAAGTAAAATATCTGGCACAGTTCTTCAACAAAACATTTTTCAAAATTATAACCCTCCCCAACACCATAGGTTAAATTATATGTAGTTATGCTCCTCAAGAGCGAGCTTCTCTAGCCCAGCATTCTGAGAGGAGTGCAACTCAGAATTACTGCTATAACAAACTACAAAAATTCAACTATCAAAGAAAGAGTTTTTATTTGATTTTTTTATGTTTATAATTTGTTTATTTCGGCTGCACTATAAGGGCAAGCCTAGTTTTTTCTTCTATACCAAACGCTCAACTCCTGCTTTACGACCCAATACGCTGGGCTACAACCGCGAGCCAACAAGCACCAAGCGCAAAATACTATTCAAACTAAAGCAGGAGGCTACCCGTGTGTCAATCTACCCAGGATCATATACCCTTGAACGACCATCTGCAACCACGTTGTCACAACCGGCAATATGGCGTATGTCCAGGTTATATACCAATAACCTTAGTGACCACCTGGTCAGCCTCATATTCCGATTGTGAAACTGGTCCAAGAACTTGAGAGGGTGATGACCTGGGTAAACTACAACGACCGGACCATAGGCTGGAACACAGACCTCGAAATGCCTCAGAGCAAGTACAACCGCCAGCAGCTCCTCCTTGACAACAGAGCAGCTCCCCTGGGCCGAATTGTACTTCTCCGAGCAGAAACTAACAGGATGCTCCAGCCCATCATCGTCCTTTTCCACAAGGACGGCACCAGCCCCCACACCACTAGCCTCCGTTGCTAGTTGGAAAGGTAGGCTAAAGTCAGGGGCCCTGAGGATCGGGTGAGTGCACAACAGGTGTTTTACTTCTCTAAACACCTTCTCACACTCAGGCGCCCATTTGAACTTCTTATCCTTCCAGTTATCCTCCACCTGAGCTTGACTGTCCCGTTCTCCTTCTCCACCTTGACTGCTAAACGTCATCACAGGCACAGTGAGAGGCTCCGGGGGGTGCCTCCCATACTCCTTCACGGGATTATCATGATATAACTGATTGCGCTTCCGTCTGTCTGGAGTGGCTACCAAGTAAACCAGGTCCGATAGCTCCTCCACCACCCTATAAGGACCAGCGTACTTCGCGGAAAAGGGGTGACCTACAAGGGGCAGTAGAATCAACACCTCCTGACCCACGTGAAACTCCCTGAGTTCAACCTTGAGGTCGTACCTGTCCTTCCTGAGGGCCTGAGAGCTAGTCAAATTACGGCCAGCCAACTCCCGACTGCGCAACATCCGTTCTCGACTGTTGAGGACACACTTGAGCATAGAACAAGGTTTTTCTGCGCCCTCCCATACTTCTTCAACCATATGGAGACGCCCTCTGACACGGTGTCCAAAGACGAGCTCATTAGGGCTGAATCCCAAACTCTTCCCAGGTACCTCCCACACAGCAAACAAAAACCATGGCAGGCCAAGATCCCAATCCCTCCCACTCTCAAAGCAACAACAACGAAGCACAGATTTCAAGGCTGAGTGCCATCGCTCTAACACACCCTGGCTCTCCGGATGATATGCAGATGACACAACCCCAACAATCCCATGCTGCGGCATTGCTTGTACAAAGAGGCTAGAAGTGAAGTTGGGTCCCCGGACTGACCGAATCCCCTGCGGGTAACCATACCGGGAAAAATACACTAGCAAGCTTCGGACCACCGTCTTCGCCGACCCATTTCTCATAGGGTACGCGTCAGGGTACCTTGTTGCTACATCTCCCGACTGTGCATCACTGTCCTCCTTCAACTCTTTCGTCTTTTTAAGCCCATCCCCTGCCCCTTCAGGAACAGTTACTGGGTCTTCTCCAGACTCGAAATGTGGTCCTAATAACGAGTCCCCGAGAAGGTCCGTTGACACTAAACTCTCAACCGCATCAACTTCCAACCCCTTCTCGGTACCCTTCCTCCGCTGATCTAAAGATTGTTGACCAGAGTGTGACTCCCTGGATGCAGAATCTCCGGTGACAACACACGCCATAGGCTGCACCGGACACTTCTCAACCCACTCCTGCTCCTCCCTACTCACGTCGGCCGGCTTCTTGACAACGACTAAGGGTGGAGCCTCAGAAGTAGGTCCCGCAAAGTCGTTGCCGAGAAGGAGGTCGACGCCCCCAACAGGTAACTTCCCCACAATTCCTACATCCAGGTCACGAGTCACACCATCAACTTCCACCTTCATTCTTACAAGCGGGTATGACCTTGTCGCATTAACTCCCTGAACCACAACCACCCGCGCCGTATTGACAGGTTTACCAGTGAAATTTCTCAACAGTGTTTGCGATGCCCCAGTGTCACGCAAAATTCTCACCTCATGTCTTCTACCCCCCCACTCCACACAACCGAGTCCCCTGTGGTCACTAAAGGCATCACGGACAGGGAATAAGCCTTCCGGATCCTTCTGCACTGGCAGTGTATTTACCTCGGAAGAAATGCCTCTAACAAACTCCGATGTCCTCTTGAACACTCCAATGCCGTGAGCAAAAGACACGGCTGCCGGAGGAGGTCGACTAGGGCACTCATTTGCCTTATGACCCTCCTGGTGGCAACTAAAACACATACATTTTGGTTTCGGCTTATACTGTGATGTAAAAGGCCCCTGACTTTTCACATACGGTGTGGTGGTAGGTTTGGCTTCAGTTTTAGTTTCATTGCTCTTTGGTTTAAATGTGTCATTGCTACGGGGAGGGGGAGGATAACGGTCCCTAGCACTTGCATCGTACTTCTGTGAGGACCCGCAACCCCGAATCTACGACAGCCGTAGATCAGCCATTTCTGCTGCTTCTACTAGAGTTCTTGGGTTTTTCTCCTTTAAGTTCAAAGTTAGATCACCGCCCGTGCTCTTAAAGAACTGCTCCAACATCATTAACTGCTTAACTCCATCAAACGTTGTTACCTTCTCAGATCGGAGCCAGTTCCCCATAGCATCGGACAAGTCCCGGGCGTGTTCCAAAAAGGTGCTATCTCTTCCCTTAGTTACACTCCGGAACTTCAAACGGTACGTTTCTGGTTGCAGTTCGTAAGCCCTCAGGACAGCCTCTTTGAGATCCTCGTACACAATACATGACTCCAATCGTAGGCTTTAAGACCCTTGCCTATTAATCTAGAGGATACAAGTGCTGCCCATTTATTCTCTGGCCACTGGTGTTCCTGGCACTTCTTCTCAAAGCGTGTGAAAAATTCTGTTACACCACTCTCATCAAACACCGGAACCAATTTCAATAAGTGCGAGAGAGACTGCTCATAAACAAGGTTACCAGCCCCAAGTCGCTGTCCCGTTGCCTCTACTCGCGACTTCTCTACGTCCATGTCGGCACAGTACCTAGTCGACTCTAAATCCGCTTGGATTTTTGCTAGCTCTATGTGCTGAGACTGCTGACTGATAGTTTTTCTCTCTTCTATCTTGGCTAATTCTAATTGCTGCTGAAGCTCACCTGCCCTGATAGCGTTTCTCTCTTCGATCTTAGCTAATTCGAGCTGAAGCAATAATTCTGGAGATAACCCTTGAGGAAGTGAAGGTGCTACAATGTTTGAAATTACCGGTGGTCCCCCCAGGGGCAACCAACCCTGCCAGTCACCACCCAACTGCGGAAGCGTACCCGGGGTCGGCAAACTACTGGGGTGGCTGGGAGTCGAGTGTAGGGGAAGCATGGCCGAAGGGCTCTGAGCACTCAACCCATCTCGCTCACCAGTCACCCTGCCCAGTACACACGTTATCAAGTTATCCTTGGTCATGCTGCTAGTAACCGCATGACCGATAGCTGTGGCCAGGCATTGAAGACCGTACCGATCCATACCCTCCAACCGCTCGGCAGTAACAGGCCATTGCAAAAATATCCTAGCATCCTCCTCACAGTTCACCCGATTAACCCTTTCATCATGCTGCTGTTCCTCAGTTTCGACATTACGTACTGTGTCTCCATTCTCCTCTGATCCGGTATAAGACATGATGCTCACAAAAATTTCTCACCACAATATTCAGAAAAGAAGCACCCCAAACTCTTATACCTCAATATACACACACAAATTCTCGGAAATACTCAAGGGCTAGGCCTATACTATGTTGCAAAAAAAAAAAAAATTCTTGCTGATCCCCGCAAAATATTCTCCAAAACAACAAATGTTCCCTGCTAATAAATGTAGGTTCACCAAATCCTAGGTAAGGTCGCCATTTGTTACGTCTGGGGTTCAAATATATCAGGGCTCTTATTCATTGGACTAGTAATGGCATAAATGCTACAACGGAAAGCGCTAGCTCCAACCTCTGATGTATATTCCCAGTGAACAAAGAACACAAATACTCTACAGAGTTCTATATGCAATAATAGGCTATCAAACTCTCAATAAATGTGTGTCTACTCTAGGCTTAATGTTATGTGAAAACAGCCTATTACTACCTATAACCGAAGGTGCTTGGTTATGGTATGCAAAGTAAGGTGGTAAGAGAAGTTACAGCCTACGTTACATCAATAAATGTCAGGCACTCCTGCATGAAAGAAAGTGCACTAAAGTCCTTCAACACTAACAAGGAATCTTCTTTAAATGTTAGATGCTATAAAGATGCTCGTATCGGAAATGGAACCCAAAAAGGCAGGCAGCGGAACCATGCTCGTGCAGGCTATGCACACAAAAAGGCAGAATATATATAATGCCGTCGGAGCCAAGAATATCCTAAACACAACAACAATAATAATAATCGCCACGACAATGCAGTATTCCTATCAACAAAAAGAGCCCAAGTCGTTTGTGTCTCAATACATCAAACTAGGCTGCGAAATGCTTGTGTAATCATAAACGGGTATGCATAAAAAGAGTAATTAGGTTAATATACTTAATGTCTACTATGATTGATAAAGTCTAGCTAGAGTCAATGATACGAGATACTGGTGCGCATGGCATGCCGCATAGCCTAGTGCAAATCTCAAGTCTGTGCGTCAAATATTACGTTATAGGGAAGGGTAGCTCTCTTGAGAAACCTTAATACCGAAGTATTAAGCGTTCTCCTGGCGTACCTCAAAGACAAACAATCGAGACTAGAACAGTGCAGAATGGTATAGGCAAAAAGCCCTCATTCGTGCATGCTCTATTCTCAATGGCACACAGACTAGAATTTACTCAATCAACTCCAGTTCTCAGGTATGTCGTGCAGCTTTTAACTAAAGCCAGCACTCATAGGAAACAATACCTTATAATATCAGACTCCTAGTCTAGCATTATCTAATCCAGCAGAACACTAATAATTAAAGGAAGCGGTACTATGAAAGCCAACCAATGCTTCGTGATCCACTTATCTTAACAACTAACATACATGGGTTATATCAGACCTTAACGCACAATACAACTGGCCAGCATGAAGCTGATTTTGCAGAGTTAACCAGAGGGGGTATAATATTAATAAAAGGTGGTGAAAGATAGGGAAAATGAGAGAGATAGGCAGAGGAAAAGATTCTCAGGTGCGAACGGGGTACAGGTAGCAAGGGAGAAAGATGGGTGCGTTCTAGAAACCAGATCTGAGGGAGAGAGTGGCGAGGAACTGTATATATACTCGCACCAGCTCGAACCGCGTGGGAAAAAAGCGGTTACAAGTCCTCTAACCACTAGCAAGAGAGCTTGCAGCATGGTAAGGACCTCTCTCCACCAACCCCGCGAACGAGGCAGCCAGCCGTGACGTCATCGAGCGGGACAAAAACACTACGCGCTCCCTCTCACTCTGTTCTACTCTCTCTCTCTCTCCCAGATCCCATCATTACTAGTTAATGATAAAACATATACTTTACAATTAAATATATAAAGCCTTGACATGGGTGAAAACAAAGAGCCTTTCTGGACTGCCCACGACACAAGCTTTCATATGAAATAAAGCACACTCTAATACACAAACTGTAGCCCCATCCACTGCCCTGGCGATCCTAGCGAGTCACTGTAGGACAAGCCATGCGGTTCTAACGGAGTGGTTAACGTCACAACGGAAATATTACTATTGACGAAAGTATTACTATTGACGAAAGTATTACTATTGACGGAAATATTACTATTGACGGAAGTATTACTATTGACGAAAGTATTACTATTGACGGAATATTACTATTGACTGAAATATTACTATTGACGGAAATATTACTATTGACGAAAGTATTACTATTGACGAAAGTATTACTATTGACGAAAGTATTACTATTGACGAAAGTATTACTATTGACGGAAATATTACTATTGACGAAAGTATTACTATTGACGAAAGTATTACTATTGACGGAAATATTACTATTGACGGAAATATTACTATTGACGGAAATATTACTATTGACGGAAATATTACTATTGACGGAAATATTACTATTGACGAAAGTATTACTATTGACGAAATATTACTATTGACGAAATATTACTATTGACGAAATATTACTATTGACGGAAGTATTACTATTGACGGAAGTATTACTATTGACGAAATATTACTATTGACGAAATATTGCTATTGACGAAAGTATTGCTATTGACGGAAATATTACTATTGACGGAATATTACTATTGACGGAAATATTACTATTGACGGAAATATTACTATTGACGAAAGTATTACTATTGACGAAAGTATTACTATTGACGGAATATTACTATTGACGAAAGTATTACTATTGACGGAAATATTACTATTGACGAAAGTATTACTATTGACGGAAATATTACTATTGACGAAATATTACTATTGACGAAAGTATTACTATTGACGAAATATTACTATTGACGAAATATTACTATTGACGAAATATTACTATTGACGAAAGTATTACTATTGACGAAAAATATTACTATTGACGAAAGTATTACTATTGACGAAAGTATTACTATTGACGAAATATTACTATTGACGGAAGTATTACTATTGACGAAAGTATTACTATTGATGAAATATTACTATTGACGAAATATTACTATTGACGGAAGTATTACTATTGACGAAAGTATTACTATTGACGGAATATTACTATTGACGAAAGTATTACTATTGACGAAAGTATGACTATTGACGAAAGTATTACTATTGACGAAAGTATTACTATTGACGAAACTATTACTATTGACGGAAATATTACTATTGACGGAAGTATTACTATTGACGGAAATATTACTATTGACGAAAGTATTACTATTGACGAAAGTATTACTATTGACGGAATATTACTATTGACGAAAGTATTACTATTGACGGAAATATTACTATTGACGAAAGTATTACTATTGACGGAAATATTACTATTGACGGAATATTACTATTGACGAAAGTATTACTATTGACGAAATATTACTATTGACGAAAGTATTACTATTGACGAAAGTATTACTATTTGCGGAATATTACTATTGACGGAAGTATTACTATTGACGGAAATATTACTATTGACGAAAGTATTACTATTGACGAAATATTACTATTGACGAAATATTTCTATTGACGAAATATTACTATTGACGAAAGTATTACTATTGACGGAAATATTACTATTGACGAAAGTATTACTATTGACGAAAATATTACTATTGACGGAAGTATTACTATTGACGAAAGTATTACTATTGACGAAAGTATTACTATTGACGAAATATTACTATTGACGAAATATTACTATTGACGAAATATTACTATTGACGAAATATTACTATTGACGAAATATTACTATTGACAAAATATTACTATTGACGGAAGTATTACTATTGACGGAAGTATTACTATTGACGGAAGTATAACTATTGACGAAATATTACTATTGACGGAAATATTACTATTGACGGAAATATTACTATTGACGGAAATATTACTATTGACGGAAATATTACTATTGACGGAAATATTACTATTGACGGAATATTACTATTGACGGAAATATTACTATTGACGGAAATATTACTATTGACGAAAGTATTACTATTGACGGAAATATTACTATTGACGAAATATTACTATTGACGAAATATTACTATTGACGGAATATTACTATTGACGGAAATATTACTATTGACGGAAGTATTACTATTGACGGAAGTATTACTATTGACGGAAGTATTACTATTGACGGAAGTATTACTATTGACGAAAATATTACTATTGACGGAATATTACTATTGACGGAATATTACTATTGACGGAAATATTACTATTGACGGAAATATTATTATTGACGGAAGTATTACTATTTACGGAATATTACTATTGACGGAAATATTACTATTGACGGAAATATTACTATTGACGGAAATATTACTATTGACGGAAGTATTACTATTGACGGAAGTATTACTATTGACGAAAGTATTACTATTGACGAAAGTATTACTAGTGACGAAAGTATTACTATTGACGGAAGTATTACTATTGACGGAAATATTACTATTGACGGAAATATTACTATTGACGGAAATATTACTATTGACGAAAATATTACTATTGACGGAAGTATTACTATTGACGGAAATATTACTATTGACGGAAATATTACTATTGACGAAAATATTATTATTGACGGAAGTATTACTATTGACGGAATATTACTATTGACGAAAGTATTACTATTGACGGAAATATTACTATTGACGGAAATATTACTATTGACGGAAATATTACTATTGACGGAATATTACTATTGACGGAAATATTACTATTGACGGAAGTATTACTATTGACGGAAATATTACTATTGACGGAATATTACTATTGACGGAAATATTACTATTGACGGAATATTACTATTGACGGAATATTACTATTGACGGAAATATTACTATTGACGGAAATATTACTATTGACGAAAGTATTACTATTGACGAAAGTATTACTATTGACGGAAATATTACTATTGACGGAAATATTACTATTGACGGAATATTACTATTGACGGAAATATTACTATTGACGGAAATATTACTATTGACGGAATATTACTATTGACGGAAATATTACTATTGACGAAAGTATTACTATTGACGAAAGTATGACATATAAGGGGTTAATAATAAGAATGACTTCACTACTTGACTCACACACTGGATCTATCCTCCCCCTCCATCCCCCTCCAGTATATATATATATAGTAAAGGTGATTCTCATAATTAAGTTGGCCTCATTCAGTTGACCTAGGGCTGAGAAGGGAATGGTTCACCCAGGCGAATTGTTAGCGAAATCCCTCCATATATGTATATATATATATTCAAGGTTCTAATGTTTTTTTGTGAAAAATCATGTCATATAGTAAACATATACCATTCTCGAAAATAATGTATTAAACATACACTTTTTTATGACATGTAAGGGGTTAAAAATAAGAATGACTTCACTGCTTGACTCACACTCTGGATCTCTCCTCCCTCCCTCCATCCCCCTCCAGTATATATATATAGTCAAGGTGCTTCTCATCATTCAGTTGGCCTCGGGCTGAGAAGGGAATGGTTCACCCAGGCGCATTGTTAGCGAAATCCCTCCATATATGTATATATATATATTCAAGGTACTTCTCATCATTTCAGTTGGCCTCGGGTTATCATAAATGGATTCTTCACCAGAATATATTGGTAGGTTCTAATGTTTTTGTGAAATATCATGTCATATAGTAAACATATACCATTCTCAAAACTAATGAAACACACTTTTGTATTTTTTTTTAGATTTGGGTGATACTTCAGAAGAGTCTGATGCTGATTTGCCCGATATTGAATTGCCCGATCTAGTCAATCCATCTTCAGAAGAGTCTGATGATGATTCGCCCGATCTAGTCAATCCATCTTCAGAAGAGTCTGATGATGATTCGCCCGATCTAGTCAATCCATCTTCAGAAGAGTCTGATGATGATTCGCCCGATGTTGAATTGCCCGATCTAGTCAATCTATCTTCAGAAGAGTCTGATGTTGATTTGTCCGATGTTGAATTGCCCGATCTATTCAATCCATCAACATATCCATCCAGAAAAAAGAAGTGCGATGAATTGCCCGATCT
Organism: Paralithodes platypus; assembly: GCA_032716605.1. Taxonomy (NCBI): domain Eukaryota; kingdom Metazoa; phylum Arthropoda; class Malacostraca; order Decapoda; family Lithodidae; genus Paralithodes; species Paralithodes platypus. Next base: position 18,446,541 of record CM064554.1, read on the forward strand.
ATGCGATCCGTTAACATATGAACACCCCGAAAGATCCAATAAAAGGAAGTGTGAGAATCATGGTCGACATGAGACCAAAAAAGTGAAAAATGACATTGAAATAAATGTAGAATTACAGTGTGCAAACTGGGTTAAACGAAACTTAATTCCTATGGAAAAAGCTATCCAAATATTAGCGGACAAAATAATTGCCCGGGGTGAATCTGTGGATCAATTGTGTCTTGCGAGTTTACACTGCGCCACTAAATGCATTTTCAGAACAGAAAAGTATTTAAGTGATGAAGATGTAATCGATGGGCGGTATAAACTGGCCGACTATCTCTTGAACGATTTGTTGATTCCAGATATATATGAGCGATTCACAACAGACAGTGCCAGTTTCCTACGTGACTTTAATGAGTTGAACAATGTAAGTGAAGAAGAAATAGTGGTAATTGATGCGGAATCAATTAAAACTCTATTAATAGACAACTAAAACTAACCAAAGATAATAATACTCCATACTAACCTATTTATTATATTAAATATGATATTTCTACTCCTCAGAGTAAATTTCCGTGACCATGACCAGACATTTATTAAACAACAGAGCGTCCTATTGGAAGACATTGTTAAACACCAACTAGTACATGACCACTTTAGTTTTCGAAAGAGTTATGGGGATGTTATAAGTAATCTCAAAGAACAGGATAATGAGGATGGTGGGATACATTCTATGTTTTATAATAGACTAGGACTAATTATAGAGCAGTTGGTGGACATGTTCGGTACACAAGGTTTGGTTTCTAAACAATTGAAAAAAGGAAAACCGAATGAGGCCGTAAAACAAGTCCAGAGTGTACTGTGTCGTCTTAAGGAGACCATTCGAACTAATACGAAGCCGGCTTTATATGACGGAATTGTTAAGATTGCCGACGCTGAACTTAACCACATCCTTTTCTTTGATACCACCCAAATATTTGACTATATTGAATATAGCTTAAAGTATCATTCTGAAAAATATATTTGGATTTGTATGTATTACATGAAAGGATTGGATATATGGTTTCAGAAATATGCTCATATCCTAAGCGGAGACTCACTCGTACAGTTTATAAACAATGTCCGTAACGTATTGAAACTTTTTAGGCGGTTTTGTGATGGGAAAAGTATAAATGGGGGGCGAAAACCTTTACGTTTTGTGTGGCCACCTAATAAAAATGACTGGCAATGTATTCCTAATATGTCGGTGAAGCCACGAATGAGTTGTATAATTATAGAGATAAATGAAAATATTAATGGTGTCTAGTTCCCACTATGAAAAGCAGGAATAAATATCTGGATGGAAATACCCGAGCTACAGTCATGGATTGTAAAATTTACCAGTATCTGGGTTACTATTGATAATAAAACAAAGTCATATTCGTCGTCGGTTAGGAATATGTTAAATGATCGTGAACATATAGAAGCAAATACAGATTATTGTATTATTTGGGGGATAATATCTAAAATATCAACATTGAGTACAAAGGACAAGATTGCAATACAGGAGCAGACGAAGGGTAGGATGTGGCAACCATTGGGTAAAAATACCAAAATATATTTTTGTGTGTATTCCAGATCGTCATATGATGCTGCCGCCAAATTGAAAATAATAAGAATGTCGGATATTATACAGGGCCATTCAGATATACGGGCGGTTGATACACCTTGGGATGGCACTGTCATTACGGATACGGATTCATCGGAAGATAAAAAATGGCATACTTGGAGTCCTATTGAGTAAGGATTGACAATCTTGGAAAAATTGTCGATATAAATATATATCTAGTGGATTACATTTGTATTTGTTTTTGAGATGTTACCTACACCCAACATGCAACCGCTCAATCATTCTGAGTAAATCGCAGCTACATACTCAGAATGGAAACCAGCAGAATTGCGTGGGTCGCTTTTTTACCAGCCATATAATGCACTGTCCTAAAATTGTACCGATTCTGGACACTGGAAATTCTTACAATAAATATATAATAGAAAAACTTACAATACAAGGCTATAAAAGCAAGCAAATAATAACACTAAATAAGATGCCATTCCAGGACATTACGAATAAAGATGGCAACGTTATTGATGGTTTAACAATGAAGAAAATCCCGGACATTTTAACAAACATGAAGTCTATAAAAAAAACCCTCAGTGATATATTGATAGAAATACCCTTTTATTTAAAGTATATGGATTCAAATATTGATCCTTTGAACAATTATTTTGAAGACCTATCATCTTCCAAATTAAAAGTACAACATGGCAATGTTGAGACCTCTTAGAATGGGGACGGGAAATAAAGTGAAATTTTTTTGGGGCTCTTTCTAAAATATTTCTGTAAAATGGGGACCCCCTGGAAGCTCTGTAATGCTACTAGGTCCCGTAGCCCATATATATAGTTTAGGAATGTGTCTCAATGCATGATGATTTTGATGATTTTAATGATTTTGATATACCTAGACCAACCGAGGATAAGGATAAGATAAGCATATACGAACAGGACGACTCTAATTCAATAAAAGAGTATATGAATAAAATATCGACCGCAAGTACATCCAACCAAAATAAACATGGCTTACAAGACGATGAGGATGACGAAATAGACCATGACATATCGATAAAAAGGGGTAAATTTGGAGAGAATGGTCAAATCGGTGATGATGATGGTGATGATGATGATGGTGATGATGATGATGATGATGATGGTGGAAATCCCTTGTATGTATTTAAAAATAATAATAACGATGAATGACCAACCCAATAACTCATCAATGTATATTGTTTTACGGCTTCGCTTCGGGGTTATATTATACGACCTTTTTTTATTATCACGGTGTGGTATAAAATTTTTACAATAAACTTTATATAACCATAACACTCGTTTCTTGAGTCTCAGTTTATAATATCTCTTTATTGGCATGTATCCATATTTTTTAATATATCTTTAGGAAATATAATCTGGTTATATTTTCGAAACTGGAAGTGGACTTTGTCGAGGTTCAATTTTATGAGCTTTGAGTCTCGAACCTGGAAATGGGCTTCTTTGTCGAGGTTCAATTTTATGAGATTTTTTTTCGAACCTGGAAGTGTCTTAGTCGAGGTTCAATTTTATGAGCTTTGAGTCTCGAACTATCTCATAAGACAAAAAACCGACTAAATGAGGTTCTTGGTAATATTCGATGAAATCAGTTATCCAAGGACTGGTGGGTGGTGAGGGTCGTTTGGTACTGCAACCGATGGACAATCAATCAGAAAGAAGAATTTGTGAAATGATAGATAGAGGATATGGTCAAGAACTAGGGCAAACATTCTTAAAAACCCTCTATGTTTACGAGGGAGAGCTCCTTTAAATTCTCCAGTCGAGTGAAAAATAGAACTTTTGTGATAGAGGTGATTGCAGTCGGAAATGGGGTCCAATGTATGGCCCCAAGTAAAAATTATTCTTGGTTGTTCAAGACACGTGGATGTACCCCCGATGAAAAGACAACGACTTTCCAATCCAGTGTTTCTCCAATATTACAGAGGAGAAAGAGGTACACCGATTCGTTCGAATTCGGGAAGTCGTGAGAACTCCCGACAGATACCTCCCCCATTATCACCAATTATATACCCTCATAGTAGTAGTCAGGACTTCCAATCCAGTGTTTCTCCAAAATTATCGAGGACCGAATCGTTCGAATTCGGCGAAGTTGTGGGAACCCTCGACAATCACTTCCCCCCCATTATCACCAATTGTGTGCCCTATGAATTGGACCTCAACAGGTGTAAATATGGACACTCATACCGATATGCAGCATCAGTCATCCGCATCCCAAGCCAGCGCTTCAAATTCTCCAATATTTTGGAGAAAGAAACCAAAGGTAAAACTCAACAAGCTAAAACTGAAACTAAGATATATATATATATATATATATAATTATAAAGTCAAAATCGCTAAGTTTACTAAACTGAAATTACAAGTTCTTCTCTTGATTTGACCACTGGTTCTGACAAGAGTGTTTAGTGGTGAATTGTGATTAGGTGATACAGCTAAATATTTATAATTATAATATTTATAATATAATATTTATAATATTTATAATATTTATAATATTTATATATATTTATTATATATATTTATTATATTTATTATATTATTTATTATATTTATTATATATTATTATATATATTAAATATAATATATATTTATTATATTTATATATAATATTTATATAATATTTATAATATTAATATTTATAATATTTATAATATTTATAATATATATCCCCTCTTATCACTGACATTTAGATAATTATACATTTAATATTCAAATTATTTTCAATTTCGTAAATAGAATATTTATTAATTTTTAACCCTCTCGGACATGTGATGCAATTTTGAGCCTATTAGGGATACTTTAAAACAGTGGATCTTAACCTTTTTAACAACGACCCAAAATCCTGCCCTGAATCTACTATGCCGACCTATACCCTAAATGCCTAATAAGACATTAACTTAATGTTTTCAACATATATATATATATATAAAACCCTTTCAGTATGATTACATTTTTAGGTCTGGCTACCACCAAGCTTGAGAAAGAGCAGCTTTTCACAATTCAAGGGGTTCACAAAAAAAAAGTTAAATATATATTGCGTAAATATGATTAAGATTGACAATACAAGGAATAAATAACGAACATTATAGTCTAATAATATATATTTTGTAACTTGAAAAATACAAAATTATATAATTGAGAAATCCTTTCGATAATTGAGGTACAAGAACAAATATTTCCTGGTTTAATATTACTTTTGAGAAAACCAAAATATGATTATTCTATTATATAAATATTATAAATATTATTATTCTTCTCTCCAAATTAGGTTCCATATTGTGAGAGTCGACGCTCTAAGAGGGTGAACAAGTCAATAATTAATAATAATCATTATTGTAGCTTCTCAAATTAGAGGGATTTTGATGATAGGCTGCGTCTTAGGTCATGCTCTGGTTGCAAACGGTTTCGGTACTTTATCTTCATGATCGTGAGTGATGACAATCCTACCTCACACCGGTAAGTTGTAGCAAAGGGAAGGAGCACTTTTATGGGCTTCAACGTCCATAATCATCTAAAACTTTTAAATTATTTGTATATGCAAGTACACTCCTAGAACTCCTTCATCCCCTTGAAGATTATTACTCATTTTAAGTCCGTTTTTGGTAATTATTTGACTATTTTATTCAGATTAGGAAATGTATATTATATGAAATCAGAGGGTGTAAACTCGTCCAGTGTAAATAAATCCAGAATAAACTGTCAAAATGTGGCATGATCTTCAAGGCCCAGGAGCTAAGTGAAAATTATTAAAACACAAATAGCATTTCTTTATATAGTTAAAGCCAGTGTTGTCGATAATACAACAAAAGTATAGGGGGGTACTCCTAAAAAATTAGGGAAACTTATTCTTATTTTATTCTTAGTTTATTGTAAACATAACACAAACAAATACTCAGACAATTGGTGATATCAGTATTATTTGCCCGCTTAGGTGTCTATACATGTCATGAATAGTGTTTGGTAGAGTCTTAATAATATTTATTATAATGTTTACATATGGGGTAAGGTCATGACCTCTTCATAACCGTGTGACCGCTGCGGGCATTGAACACTTCTTTATATAGTATACATTATTCAGAATGGTTAAAGCCAATGTTATCGATAAGACTTCAGAGGGTATTCTTCTGGTGGGGGTACTCCGTAAATTATAATGTTTATTAATTTCCAAGGCATTAAAATATGAGAGGAACTTATCAGAATCCATTTGTATTAGATTGGTCACCCGTGTAATATCTACCCAACCCTCAGGGTAACTCGTAAGACTATGCAATATGCAACACGATTCGGCACTTGGCCCACCATTGTCACAAGAGTCGTATTTTTCATAGTCAATGGAACAAGGGAGTATATCTCCACAATCAACAGTGTCGTATTTTTGTGCAGCTCCTCCGAAGGCGGGAGGCGGGGCCGTCCAATTGACACCAGGTAGGGCGTCATCGTATTCGTCGATACCTAAATAACTAGTCAATGAAGAGACTACACCGCTCGCCTCACTCAAATCTACAATAGATTTATTCATGCGTGCAACCTCTTCCCTTTCAAGACTACCTTGCAGGATCTTTTGTAGTTGTAATCCCTCTATCATCCCCTTGGCTGCTACCTGATGAAGACCGACTCCATGGACCTTCGTCACTGAAATGTTGTCACATATAGTCGAGTTATCTAATTGTATCTTGGCCGTGATGTCTTTCGTCGCAGTTCCATTTGGGATGTTGCGGAATTGGGTAAATGTTTGACCCCGATTGATGCTGGAGTTGTGCCCGGGTGTCTTTTCAACAGCATTATCTGAAATGCATAGATGTACTTGGAGTTTGTCCACACGGGGTTTTGTCATCAAACTCAAAAACATTTCGAATTCTTCCATTTGGGATATAGTTTTCAGGAGGAGGCAATGTCCAGAATTGAAAAGGGCCAGACTCTTGAGTAGGTCAGAGGAAACACCGTCTCCTACACCAACAGTGAATATTTGAAAAGCCTCTTTCTTCAATCCGCGCATTCTTTTATAATGTCACTTACATTTGTAACTAGAGCGTCGGTCACCATCAACATATTTATAGGGAGTTGACTGCAGCACTCATAACCATATGTGATGGCCTTCATGATCTCGATGCCACCCATATTACTCTTTAGCCCACATACATACTCATGAGCTAACTTAATATTTGTTTTAGTGACCGCCTGGGTGATCTCAAACAAAGTTTCTAAGTGTCTTCCAAAGGAGATCATGTTAAATCCGGTGCATGTCTCACTATTAAGTGCTAGTACCCAATGTAGGGCACACAATTGCGCCATCTCCATCTTCATCCCGTCCTGCATGCTGTTCGAACAATCTATTAAAAGTATCATCTCGCCCGGGGTCCGGTGGGGCATATCTACATGGGTAAGGTCGAGCTGTCCCGTTACCATTACCATATCGTCCTTTATATGGGAATTGGCCGCCGTGGGATTTCCCTCTTCGTGGAAAGCCTGGATCTTCTTCGAGACTCTTATAACAATCTTGACCAATTGGATCATATTCTTTTTGGAAATATTGACAGTAGGCGTAATTGGGTGTCATGGCGGAAACGGTTTGGTCAGTCATACTGAAGGGCAGAAAACTAATTTTGGATAGGAAATTATAATAGTGAGAGAACTCTATTTATGGTAACCTCTGTGCGTCATATGAGTTTGAAGGGGTAAATAATTTTTTTTTTTTTAGAGATGTGGAGCGATGAAGGACGAAGAAGACACCGAACCACTAACAGAAGTTGTGAAAACTCCCGACAGTTACTTCCCCCCAATATTACCAATTGTATACCCTATGAATTGGACCTCAACATGTGTAAATATGGACACTCATATGTCGCATCAGTCATCCACATCCCAATCCAGCGCTTCAAATTCTCCAATACTTTGGAGAAAGAGGCAAAACAGGTAAAACACCACAAACTAAAACTCAAAGAAAGATATATAAAGTCAATATCGCTACGTTTACTAAACTGAAATTACAAGTTCTTCTGTTGATTTTTACGACTGGTTCTCATAAAGCTAAATGTTTATCAGGTCTCTTATGACTGACATTTAGGTATACATTTAATATCCTTATTATTTCAGATTTCGTAAACAGAATATTTATTAATTTTTAACCCTCTCCGATATATGATACAATTTTGAGCCTATTAGGGATATTTTAAAGCCTTTATTACCATCTTACCATATTACCATTTGTGGTATTTACAAACCTTTAGTTTAGTTACTTCAACAACCTCTGCAGTTGTCTTTGAGTTAGATGTGGCCAGAAAATTAATTTTGGAGAGGTAATTATAAAAGTGAGATAATTCTATTTCTGGCAACCTCTGTGTGTCATGAGTTTAAAGGGGTTATTATTTTTTTTTAGAGATGTGGAAGACACTGAACCACTACAATTTAGGATTGGAGAATATAACCAAAGAGGCTCCAACAGGTATACTATAATATTATTTTTTATAAAATTGTTTGTTTATTGATTAGCAGACAAAAAGCCTTTAATAAATGTGTAAAGATCCAATTCATCACCTGTCAGAGCAACGGCACAAATATTCTGATTTATATATCAGAGGAATCACTTGATAATAAGAAAACCATTTATGACTTATTCTGACAGATTTGTTAGTGGTAGTAAATATTATACTCCGACCATAAAGCTATATTCATAAAGTCTCTTATGACATTTAGTCTTATCAGATTATAATACTATTTATATCAAAGTAAATTTTGCTCCAACGATAAAGCTATATTTATAAGGTCTCTTATGACCTTTAGATATGTATTTAGTTATGACTCAATTTGTTTAACCTATTAGGGATACTTTAAAGCCTTTATTACCATCAGGTGTATTTACAAACCTTTAGTTTTAGTTACTGCAGCTGTCTTTGGGTTAACTGTGGGCAGAAAAAAATAATTTTGGAGAAAAGAGTGAGATAACTCTATTTCTTATTGATAATCTGGCAACCTTTACATTATATGAGTTTGAAGGGGTTAATATTAAAACAAATATATATTTCATAAACAAAATATTTATCTAATTTATTAATAATGATTTATTTTTTCAGAGATATATATATCAGAGGAATCACTTGATAATAAGAAATAATTTATGACTTGTTCTGATAGAGGTAATAAATTTTGATGCGACGATAAAGCTATATTTATTAGTGTTTTTTGTGACATTTAGATATTCATTTTTTGTTTTTATTAATTGCATAAACAAAATATTTTTCTAATCATAATAATGATTTATTTTTCAGAGAGGTGATGGATGAACCGAACCACTTCAATTTTTTGAGCTTACAGTCTCGAATGATCTCATAAGACAAAATCAATTAAATGAGGTTCTTGGTAATATTCGATGAAATCAGTTATTCAAGGGCTGGCGGGTAGTGAGGGTCATTTGGTACTGCAACCGGCGGACAACCAGAGAGAAGAATTTGTGAAATAATAGAGGATATGGTCAAGAATTACGGTAAACATTCTCAAAAATCCTCTGTTTATGAGGGAGAGACTTAAATTATATATAGATACACTAAAGGATCAAAACATAAAAAGGAAAATTAATACCGTATTATATAATTTAAAAAGTATTACAACTCCGGGTGGATGGGACTCATCAGCCTTGGTCGGCAACTCATCTAGGGGAGACAACCTGATACAAATCCATAATGCTTATCTAAGAGTAAAGCAGGTTAGTGGATGGATTAAGGGTGGGGGCACAACAAATTTCAATGAGCCGAAAAAGGGATACTCGTTAGCCTTGGTCACCAACTCATCTAGGGGAGACAACCTTATACAAATCCGGGTGGATGGGACTCGTCGGCCTTTGGTTGGCAACCTATCTAGGGGGTTAAACCTGATACAAATCCGTACTGTTTACCTCTAAGGGTAAGGCAGGTTAGTGGATGGATTAGCCGTAGAAAAAATAGTGCCTAAACAAGATACACAAGAGGGTGGGTACACAAAAATTTCAATAAGCTGAAAAGGGACATTGCAAATATTAGCGGATTATAGATATACAAACATGTGATGTCTGTAAAAAAAATGAGGACGAAATATATACAAGAGGTTATTATTGGCTAAGGATTCCGATATGTCCAATGTCAACAATTTTAATACAATTTTGATATATATCACGACCACTATTCACAATTTGCCCTTATCACGACCGGTTAATTGAGCAAAAGACACAAAGTTGAGGTAGCCTCACATTTATTTCAAATATTCACATTACTCAGTATACCGAAAATTCTCCTGTCGAGTGAAAATAGAACTTTTGTGGCAGAGGCGATTGCGGAAATGGGGTCCAATGTATGACCCCACCGAATCGTTCGAATTCGGAGAGTCGTGAGAACTCCCGACAGATACTTTCCCCATTATCACCAATTATATGCCCTCATAGTGGTAACCAGGACTTCCAATCCAGTATTTCTCCAATATTACCGAGGAGAAAGAGGTACACTGAATCGCTCGAATTCGGGAAGCCGCGAGAACTCCCGACAGATACTAGCCAAGATTTGAATTGGACCTCATCATGTGTAAATATGGACATGCCTCAGTCATCTACATCCCAATCCAGCGTACTTTGGAGAAAGAGGTGAAAGGTAAAACTAAACATACTAAAACTGAAACAAAGATAATATAAAGTCAAAATTGCTACATTTACTAAACTGAAATTGCAAGTTCTTCTCTTGATTTTAAGACTTGTTCTGCACCCCCACCCCCGGACATATCTATAATACAAGAAAAGATGCATTCCGAAGTATACGGGCCTCCTCGAGAAAGGGAATCATTTTGGGAGTACAGAAAATGGTCAAAAATACATCGACACCTACACGAGTTAACATCAATGATACATTGTCTATTCTAGTTCATCCCAAAGATAGAGCATGTAAATTGGGCCATAAATATCTTGTGGGTAGAATTATAAATATAAAACAAGGTGGAGACCTATACAAAATTCAAACTAAATATGGGGTATTAATAGAGATACTGTTCACGCGAAACAAATAGGCCATGTTTGGGCCCAATTCACAACTAAACTAATCAACATAAGGAAAGCAATACATCTACAAAAACAGCGAATCTACCACACCGCTCCACCACCGCCGCCTATAGGTAATCTTTGAACCATATAGCCTAGTTTTTTTGGGATTTAAACTCCTAAAACCCGGGTTCGAATCCCACGGTTATGCAAATTAAAATGGGAATCATATATGTTACCTGTCCATGTGTATTATCTTCCCCATTCCTGAATTAATTTTTTTGATGACGATGGCTGTTATTACTTTGTCTTACCGTGGGCAGAATTCACACTGTTCTGATCATTGATAAGATGGGGGATTTTTTCTAGTTCATCCAAAATCATCCAGATTATAATACTGATTTATATATCCGAGTAAATTTTGCTCCAACAATAAAGCTATATTTTTTAATATTTTTTTTTCTTCAGAGGTATGGAGAGGTGAGAGATGCAGAAGACACCAAACCACTTTAATTTATTGAGCTTCGAGTCTCGAATTATCTCAAGACAAAACCGACCAAATGAGATTCTTGGTAATAATATTCGATGAAATCAGTTATCCAATGACGGATAGTCAGGGTCATTTGGTACTACAACCAGCGGACAACCAGAAAGAGGAATTTGTGAAATAATAAGAAGATATGGCCAAGAATTACGGTAAACATTCTCAAAATCCTCTGTTTACGAGGGAGAGACTTGAATCGTATATAATACACTAAAGGATTAAAATGTAAAGGAAAAATATACCATATTTAACAAAAATATACAACTCGGGTGGATGGGACTCGTCAGCCTTGGTCGGCAACTCATCTAGGCGAGACAACCTTATACAAATCCGGGTGGATGGGACTCGTCAGCCTTGGTTGGCAACTCATATAGGGGTGACAACCTGATACAAATCCGGGTGGATGGGACTCGTCAGCCTTGGTTGGCAACCTATCTAGGGGAGTATACCTGATACAAATCCGTACTGTTTACCTAAGGGTAAAGGCAGGTTAGTGGATGGATTAGCCGAACACCACCGTAGAAAAATAGTGCCTAAACATAAGAGGGTGGAACACAAAACTCTAAAAAGGGCCATTGCAAATACTCCATGAAAATAATGACCACAGTGGGAACACAAAACTTTCAATGAGACATTACAGATATTAGCGTGTTACAGATAAAAAAAATATATACAAACATGTGCTACCTGTAAAAAAACATGTGGATGAAAATACATACAAGAAGCGATTATTATCGGCCAAGGATTTCCGATATGTCCAATGTTAATACAATTTTGATATATCAAGACCATTATTCACAATTATTTGCCGGTTAATTAATCAAGACACCAGTCTCACGTTTTATTACAAATATTCACATTATTCGGTATACCTAAAATTCTCCAGTCGAGTGAAAATAGAACTTTTATGGCAGAGGTGCCTGTGGAAAGGGGGTCCAATGTATAACCCAAGTAAAAATTATTCATGGTTGTTCATGACACGTGGATGGACAGGAATGAAATCATATAAATGATCCTACAGCAATATTTAACCTAGCAAGGGATCACCGACTGGGCAACTAACAGGCTTACCACATGTCCAATCCTACAAGAATACCACCCGACAAAAAGACAAACATTTCATCGTATAGTGTTGTATTTGGCAGAAACCCTCCATTGAAATTGAACCGCCTATTTCAGCCGGATATCCTCGGTGTATTATTTTCTAATGGGGATGAGGATGAGGATGAGGATATCCATCATATCTATCACCTCCCAAAGTGACGAGTAAGAGAGACCTATTCCCCGGACTTTAATGGGCCCACAACATCTTTTCATTTATATACTCTGGTGGGGTATACAAGAATCGTTACATCGGTCATCATCGACTTTCAAATCCAATGTTTCTCCAATATTATTACCGAGGAGAAAGAGGTACACCGAATCGTTCGAATTCGGGAAGTTGTGAGAAATCCCGACAGCTACTTCCCCCCATTATCACCAATTGTATGCCCTCATAGTGGTAACCAGGACTTCCAATCCAATACTTCTCCACGAGGAGAAAGGGATACACCGAATCGTTCGAATTAAGGGAAGTCGTGAGAAATCCGGACAGCTACTTTTATAACCAATTGTATGTCCTAGCCAGGACTTGAATTGGACCTCAACATGTGTAAATATGGATGGACACTCATACCGGTATACAAGATTCGTGCACATCCCAATCCAGCGCTTCAAATTCTCCAATACTTTGGAGAAAGAGACGAAAGGTAAAACCAAACAAACTAAAACTGAAACTAAGTCAAAATAGCTACATTTACTAAACTGAAATTGCAAGTTCTTCTCTTGATTTTACGACTTGTTCTGACAGATTGGTAAATTTTCTCCGTTAATAAAGCTATATTTATAAGATATCTTATGACTTACATTTAGGTATACATTTAATATCCAAATTAGTTTTAATTTTGTAAAACAGAATATTTATTTAATTTTAATAATGATTTTCTTTCCTAGAGATGTGGGGAGATGAAGAAGACACCGAACCACTAGAATTCAAGCTTGGGGAACACATCCAAAGAGGCTCCAACAGGTATACTATAATCACTTTTCTTTATAAAACTATTTGTTTATTGGTCAGCAGACAAAAAACCTTCAATAACATACAAATGTGTAAAGGTTCTTATGCCATTTAATCTTACCAAATTATAATACCTATTTATATATCAGAAGAATTGCTCGACAATAATCAATTTATTTTCTGAAAAATATTTTCAGTGTGTTACAAACACCGCTCTGTATCACACACATGTAGTCATTGTAGTTCCCGAATCCAAATCCTAGTCTCTAACTCCTCCCACTTCTCTAGGCTATATATACATACTCTTTCATATGAGAGGCTCAGAATTCAACTGCCCCCAACATAAAAGGTATGTTTACTCTTAAACACTCGCTATCTCTACCTGTCTACTCTGGAACACATATATATACACTGAAGGAGATAAAAATATCTATTTTTAAATTTTATTTCTATAAAATTCAATACAAGTCAACATTTCTCTCCCGTTTTCATCAAACGTTCTTGGGTAATATCATTCAGGCTTGAGATATATTGTGATGATGAAGTATAAACTTAGGAGACAAAGGTGATATCATTCAGGCTTGGGATATGTTCGTTTTTCTTCATACATACAGTATAATACTGAAGGAGATATAAGGATAATTTTGTATATTTGATTTATATAAAAAATGCAATCTCAACATAAGGGGAATCACTTGACAATAAGAAGTAATTTATGACTTGTTCTGACAGTTTTTAGTGGTAGTATTTGTTCATGTTGAGAACATCCACTACATCTTCTCATTGTTCGATAGTGCTCTGTTTTCTAAAAACAATGGTAAAAAATGCGAATGTTATAGCATTTTTTCGTAGCAAAAAAAATTGAATAGCGGGAGATTTAGCTGTAAAGTTTTGAAACAGTTTTTTTGTTTTATATAACTTGAGAACTATTGCTACTATAGACTTGAAACTTTGCATGTGAGTAAGTTAGGATGGTGTAAATAGACTGCACTTGCCTCTTTGGTAGTACTATGTTCCTTCAGTAATTTCCCCCTTACCAGTAGAGTATGGACATTCTCATATATGTGTGAATTTAAGACATAGCGTTGAACTAAAGTTGTGTTCCTTGTAAATTTTAATCCAACTATAAAGTATTAAGGTATTCAAATTTCATAAACATAATATTTATCTAATTTTAATAATTATTTTTTAGAGATGTGGACAAGTAAGGATGAAGATGTCTTGGCCCTCGGAGCATACTCTGAAGAGTATCACTAATACAATTTACTTTACCCATATTAATTTTTTTATTTGGTCCGGGGAGGGGTAAAATGTGTTTATTTATGACCAATTCCTGAAGATAATATTCAAGCGCACCAAACAAATTTGCCAAATATTTGGCCAGCTTACCTTTGTTTCACGATCCGATATAATTTCGTAAATTCTGTCATGTTCACCGGGCCTTATTGGCTCAACAATAGCAACGTTATAATGGAAATACTTAAATTTAGACTTGGATTGTATTAGGATCGAATTTGCCAATCCCTTTATCAACCCCGAGGCATTTGTAAAGTTGTCAGCAAAGGATTTGAAGATCTCTACCCCATCGACAAAACCGCCATTAATCTTCAAACCCTACATTATATAATATATATAAATATCTACATTCATTATCAGATGATAAAGACATATTTTATACATTCTGAATAATATTTGTATGATGACTTATAATATTATTCTAGTAATTATGGGTTGTATATTATTCATAATACGTTTTATATATATATATATGTAACAGAGGTTATCCCAGAGTATTCTCGACTTTATGTGATGGATTTTGCCAAATCGCTTATATATATAGAACCCAGCGATATTTCGCGACTTTTTGAAATAAAGCAACCCTCGAGAGCTGTCTTCTCTAAAATCAATAATGCTCCCGGAAAATTCTTATTCAGTGCCTTCGGAAATGCCTTCGGAAATGAAAATATTCGTCAGAGGTGAAAAGAAATGTTTTTTTTTTTTTTTTTTTATTTATTAGCATTCTAGTTCTAGAACCTTTTCCCGCGAATATCCTTATCAATATCTTTACGGAGATCTCAGAAATTTACCCTATTAGATCTTCTCTTCTTGGTATAAGAATACTGTTGGCCATTCTCATCTTGAAGATTATGATGGGGTCTCAATAAACAGGCATCTGATTCTGTTTTTAATGGGGGGATAATATAGTCTAACACCGCATCACATTGGGATATACATTTTAAATATGCGGCTATCAAATTGTTAAAATGACCTTTATTAATATTATCATGGGATATCTTTATTAAAGTATAAGAATGTCTTAATATGGATATAATAATTTTACGTATCGTCATATATCGTAATCCCAACACATCAACGGTTAAGGATTTATTTTTTCGGGCAATTATTTCTTGTTTTATTTTGTTATTTCTTGTTTTGTTTATTATAAACAAAATCATAGAATATAATAGCTATGAAAAATATGATATATATAGTGATATATATCATATTTTTCATAGCTATTATATTCTATGATTTTGTTTATAATGAAATCTGAGGTGTTGTCTGGTATATCGCTTATTTTATAACCCGATAATATATATTTCATATTTGTAATATTAGCGAGGACACATATTTTTCAATACTAAATTTGCCTGCTCTATATCGGAATCGCCGAGATTTTTATATAGTTGCTTCAAAGGGTCTATTATGAGTGTGTTCCTTTTATTTAATTAATAAAATAAAGACCGAATAGTTTGTGTGTCTTTTATTGTCAGGATACAATTGTTGTTCAATAGTTTATGAATTTTAAATATGATTGTATCCATATCCATATCCACCATATAACCAAATTACATATTTAAAATAATAACATATTTACATTACATATCATATCTACCCTTGTTCGGTGATATTCTCGATCTCCAATATATAATATCCTATAATATCGTGGATAGGTTATTTCTGTTTCTCTATAAATATGACAAACTAGATTATATAGATCGCCGAGAAGAATGAATAATACAACAACAGATATTATCAATCCAGTAAAACAATAATTGGAGTTAAAGTTCATCCTTTTTGTCGTTACTATTTTGTGAATACAAAATAATAATTTACAAAATGCGCGGACAACAAACCTGGATTGTATACGATTCTTGGTCGTACGACCACACTTCCATCATTCATACACGGGTATCAGTAACCCTTTACCGGGTCAAAAAACATCAATTACCCCCCGAGACTACCAGGTTCTTAATTTTTCTGTCAGAACTCTGAATCTATAAAGGGTCCAATTTTCCTTATCTGGTTATCATTATTTATACCCATTGTGTCCGGTGTAATAATGACACCACCACCATTCTTAGGACAGGATAAGAAACCAACAGCTTTACTAACACCCACCCAAATAATATGTCACGGTGACATTATGAACCACATTAAGAGATTTAGCACTACATCTCTTCCTAGAATAAGCCATTTGATTGGTAATTTGATTGCTAGTTTATGCGAAGAAAATCCCGAAATAAGAAATAACATTTTTGCTCTCGGACGGACACATTCCACTGTTAGTACCATGCGAGAATTCATCGACAATCACATACCTAGTACGAATTTCTACACATATCATAGTTTTATGAAGTTTTACGTTCCGGCTATTGCCGGAACGTAATTAGTACGTAATTAACGTAATTAGCCACGCTAATTAATATTTCGAGGGCCGTAGCCAGAAATTACCATCTATGGAAGGCTTTGAAGGTTGTAGTGATGGACGAAATCACTCAATTCCAAGCTATAGAATTACTCTATTTCGATGCCTGTCTGAGGTTACTGAATCATCCTAGAACAGCATTTGGGGGTGTCATAGTTCTTTTTTTAGGTGATAATAATCAAAATACCAGTTTCGACAAGACACATTTATTGGCGACTGACCTATGCTATCGACAGTATGGACTAGATACCATCAATATCAATACCATACGCACATGAAAAAGAATGACAAACAACCAATATAGGAGATATGTGGACAAATTCTATCTACATTTTTTTGATGAAATAATGATAAGGAATACCAATATTATTACAATAGACTACTACGCGGAAAATGACAATATCTTAAAAATCAGAGACTGCAGATCCAAGATATTCATGATGAAGAGGGGTCCGAAGAAATATTGCAAACCTGTCTATCGTCCACTTGTGAGCGCAGAGTCCCAGTCAAATCCACCGCTGGGAAAGGGGTAATAGATGATGACATATCCCAAATTTATCTCTTCAAGATGTAAAGTGACATTTTTGAATAGTTTAAAACGAATAAATCCCTTTAGCGACCCGATGGCATTATCAATGGCCTTGTCCTTATTTACTATGGGTGAATTTGGTTATTGTCATAACAAGATAAAACATGTATGGAAAAGCCTAGGCCAAGAGTGTTTTACCAATTCATTGGTGAGGCGTATAATTAGTATGGATGAATTGAACGAATACGCCAAGCTAAGCAACTCTGCTCCTATTATATAATCCTTAAAAAAAGGGCTATATGCTCTCTAATATATTAAAAGGTCATTTTGTTTTTCAGTGGATTGTCCGAAATAAAACCCCAGAGTGCTTTATTCATATCTTCCACCAAACGAACCGTTAATGAATACACTAATAGTCTCGTTACCTTTATACAGCAGAGTGCCTTACAGAGAAATAGTACGCTGCAAAAATATACAAAATTCTCGCCCAACAAATTTTGCCGTATATATACGGCAAAATTGGTAGGGTGCAGTATGATTTAACATCGGCCAAAGTAATAAAAACCCATCTGAAATTTGGCAATTGTCATAAGCTAAAATTTGGGATTAGATGCCAAACTGGCCCACATACGAGATTTCGGAGCATGGTTTCAGGAATTGAAAAGTGTCATTGGAGAGTATTGTCCCTATAATGGTGTGATCATATATTTGGGTATGAAATTAGTCGTTATGTATACGGATAATGGTTATTCGATTCACAATGGGACAGAGGTTATAGTTACGGACATATTTCCGGATACAAAGACTGTTGAGGTGGGTCTCATCCATGACTTGAAACAAAAAAGGCTTATTGGGTATCAAACAATACATCGGGGAAATATAAGATTGGAATTTATGCCCCTGGCTACTGCCACTGCCTCTACCATCTACAAATTTCAGGGTAAAACAACACCCAAAGATATACATTTATTCTTTGACTGTAAATTATCGGGATATACCATGACGAGTTCCTCGAACTTATATGTGGGACTGAGCAGGGCCGAATCTACCAATATAAGTTTACTAAATTGTAATGTAAGGGATTTAGAAGTCGTATACAATTCAATGAATTGTAGTGTCAATAATTACCACGATATGTCCAGTAAAGTAACGTATATATATATACCCCCCCCACCACCTCCTCTGTTTGCCCTTGATATATCTTGTATCTATAGGGGATATTTGTTTTCTTATTATTAAAAGTTAAATGGAAAACATCAGATTTTTCACTCTCCATATATATTTTTTCCAATATTCCAAATGCTATTATAGTTTCACCTTTACAAATAAACATACCTATAATTTTTATAAACTTAATCCAATTATTACCCGAAATAAGTTTGAATTTACCACCCAGAGCGAATCTATACATGGTACTTTCAGAAGCAGATTGCCTTCTTGTTGGTTTCTTCCTCGCCCCTATAGAGCCTCTCAGGTGTGCCCCCTCGGGTCCAGATACGTTGGTTGCCTCCTCCCCTCCATATTTTCCAGTGCCGATATTAAAGCAAACTTGTTCATCGTCTTCAAGAGAAGATATCCGGTGGTTGGGGTTGGGGGTGGATATGTTACTACGGTGGATAAAATAATCCTTTCCTGTAATGTTGCAGACGATGAAGCCATATCCTTCTTTAATATTGTACCATTTCACCTTTCCAGAAAGGGTGGTGGTGGTGGCGGTGTCACATTCCAATACCATAATGGGAGAGTGTATGTATGATGAGACCCAGTCATAAATTCTAGGGCCTTATATACCCCCCCGCACCCTATTCTCAACCCTTTGGCGGACAAACAAATCATCGATGAAGGTTGAGTGAGTTACAGTAGTAAAATTCTTGGTGTTTGAAAGATAACCTAATCTTTGCGCTATAACGATACACACAATTTCTAGGATGTGGAATTGATAATATTGAGCCAAGCCACATATACCGGAAATATCTTTAGGTCCCAAAGTTATTATACCATCGTCGCCTAAATATTCGTCGACCAATTTGCGTAATATCCAATAATCCCCTTGATATTCAATGTCCGTAGTGAAAGGTTCGTGATACGGCAATGCTTGACAAAATTCGCTCATTGATATTAGTCTATTTTTGGGAACTCGTAACAGATGAACCAAAGTCGGGGATCCATTTGATGTTATAAAATGGAGCATCGATATTCCAAAAGTGTCTTTTCATCATCACAATAAATGTGATTTCATCCTCTGGCTTCCTACTTGCGACGACCACCCTCCGCCGTGGCGCCACGCCCGCCTTTTTAAACATGAGGATAATTTGAATAATATACTCAACCAATGATTGTATCTTCCCCTACTGCACATTTTTCTGAATGTAGCCCGAAAATTCGGATGTATCTCAAAGATGGATCTCGTTCCTTTCATGTCCATTGTATGTTCAACCATAAATTCAAGGTGTGTCTGAAGGTATGGTGGGGGTAAACGTATCCATTCCGAGAACTCCATGAAAAGTAATTCGAATAATACGTAGGGTTAGTGAATTCTATGAAGTCTTCCTTGGAAATGTTTTTATAATGACCAGGATCCCACCCCAATAAAAACAAGTAATATTCCTGGTGTTTAAAAAATAACCACATTGACATCCAATATAATATAGTAATATTCCGTCAATAGTAATATTTCCGTCAATAGTAATACTTCCGTCAATAGTAATACTTCCGTCAATAGTAATATTTTCATCAATAGTAATACTTTCGTCAATAGTAATACTTTCGTCAATAGTAATACTTTCGTCAATAGTAATATTCCGTCAATAGTAATACTTCCGTCAATAGTAATACTTCCGTCAATAGTAATACTTTCGTCAATAGTAATATTTCCGTCAATAGTAATATTTCCGTCAATAGTAATACTTCCGTCAATAGTAATATTCCGTCAATAGTAATATTCCGTCAATAGTAATATTCCGTCAATAGTAATACTTCCGTCAATAGTAATACTTCCGTCAATAGTAATACCTTCGTCAATAGTAATATTTCCGTCAATAGTAATACTTCCGTCAATAGTAATACTTCCGTCAATAGTAATATTTCGTCAATAGTAATATTTCCGTCAATAGTAATACTTCCGTCAATAGTAATACTTCCGTCAATAGTAATATTTCCGTCAATAGTAATATTTCGTCAATAGTAATATTTCCGTCAATAGTAATATTTCCGTCAATAGTAATATTTCCGTCAATAGTAATATTTCGTCAATAGTAATACTTCGTCAATAGTAATATTTCCGTCAATAGTAATACTTTCGTCAATAGTAATACTTTCGTCAATAGTAATATTTCGTCAATAGTAATACTTCCGTCAATAGTAATACTTTCGTCAATAGTAATACTTTCGTCAATAGTAATACTTCCGTCAATAGTAATACTTCCGTCAATAGTAATATTTTCGTCAATAGTAATATTTCCGTCAATAGTAATATTTCCGTCAATAGTAATATTTCCGTCAATAGTAATATTTCCGTCAATAGTAATACTTCCGTCAATAGTAATACTTCCGTCAATAGTAATATTTCCGTCAATAGTAATACTTTCGTCAATAGTAATACTTTCGTCAATAGTAATACTTTCGTCAATAGTAATACTCCGTCAATAGTAATACTTCCATCAATAGTAATACTTCCGTCAATAGTAATACTTCCGTCAATAGTAATATTCCGTCAATAGTAATATTTCCGTCAATAGTAATATTTCCGTCAATAGTAATATTTCGTCAATAGTAATATTTCCGTCAATAGTAATATTTCGTCAATAGTAATATTTCCGTCAATAGTAATATTTCGTCAATAGTAATATTTCCGTCAATAGTAATATTTCGTCAATAGTAATACTTTCGTCAATAGTAATATTTCGTCAATAGTAATATTCCGTCAATAGTAATATTTCCGTCAATAGTAATACTTTCGTCAATAGTAATACTTTCGTCAATAGTAATATTCCATCAATAGTAATATTCCGTCAATAGTAATATTCCGTCAATAGTAATATTCCGTCAATAGTAATATTTCGTCAATAGTAATATTCCGTCAATAGTAATACTTTCGTCAATAGTAATACTTCCGTCAATAGTAATACTTCCGTCAATAGTAATACATCCGTCAATAGTAATACTTCCGTCAATAGTAATACTTTCGTCAATAGTAATACTTCCGTCAATAGTAATACTTCCGTCAATAGTAATACTTTCGTCAATAGTAATACTTTCGTCAATAGTAATATTTCCGTCAATAGTAATATTTCCGTCAATAGTAATACTTCCGTCAATAGTAATACTTCCGTCAATAGTAATATTTCCGTCAATAGTAATATTCCGTCAATAGTAATATTTCGTCAATAGTTATATTTCCGTCAATAGTAATATTTTCGTCAATAGTAATACTTCCGTCAATAGTAATATTTCCGTCAATAGTAATATTTCCATCAATAGTAATACTTTCGTCAATAGTAATACTTTCGTCAATAGTAATATTCCGTCAATAGTAATACTTTCGTCAATAGTAATATTTCCGTCAATAGTAATACTTCCGTCAATAGTAATACTTCCGTCAATAGTAATACTTTCGTCAATAGTAATACTTCCGTCAATAGTAATATTTCCGTCAATAGTAATATTTCCGTCAATAGTAATATTTCCGTCAATAGTAATATTTCCGTCAATAGTAATATTTCAGTCAATAGTAATATTTCCGTCAATAGTAATACTTCCGTCAATAGTAATACTTCCGTCAATAGTAATATTCCGTCAATAGTAATATTTCCGTCAATAGTAATATTCCGTCAATAGTAATATTCCGTCAATAGTAATATTTCCGTCAATAGTAATATTCCGTCAATAGTAATACTTCCGTCAATAGTAATATTTCCGTCAATAGTAATACTTCCGTCAATAGTAATACTTCCGTCAATAGTAATACTTCCATCAATAGTAATACTTCCGTCAATAGTATTACTTTCGTCAATAGTAATACTTTCGTCAATAGTAATATTTCCGTCAATAGTAATATTTCCGTCAATAGTAATACTTCCGTCAATAGTAATACTTTCATCAATAGTAATATTTCCGTCAATAGTAATATTTCCGTCAATAGTAATATTTCCGTCAATAGTAATACTTCCGTCAATAGTAATATTCCGTCAATAGTAATATTTCGTCAATAGTAATATTCCGTCAATAGTAATATTCCGTCAATAGTAATACTTCCGTCAATAGTAATATTCCGTCAATAGTAATATTCCGTCAATAGTAATACTTTCGTCAATAGTAATATTCCGTCAATAGTAATATTCCGTCAATAGTAATACTTCCGTCAATAGTAATACTTCCGTCAATAGTAATACTTCCGTCAATAGTAATACTTCCATCAATAGTAATACTTCTGTCAATAGTAATACTTCCGTCAATAGTAATACTTCCGTCAATAGTAATACTTCCGTCAATAGTAATACTTCTGTCTATAGTAATACTTCCGTCAATAGTAATATTTCCGTCAATAGTAATATTCCGTCAATAGTAATACTTTCGTCAATAGTAATACTTCCGTCAATAGTAATATTTCCGTCAATAGTAATATTCCGTCAATAGTAATATTTCGTCAATAGTAATATTTCGTCAATAGTAATATTTCGTCAATAGTAATATTTCCGTCAATAGTAATATTTCCGTCAATAGTAATATTCCGTCAATAGTAATACTTTAGTCAATAGTAATATTCCCGTCAATAGTAATATTTCCGTCAATAGTAATATTTCCGTCAATAGTAATATTTCCGCCGTCAATAGTAATACTTCCGTCAATAGTAATACTTTCGTCAATAGTAATACTTCCGTCAATAGTAATACTTCCGTCAATAGTAATACTTCCGTCAATAGTAATACTCCGTCAATAGTAATACTTCCGTCAATAGTAATACTTTCGTCAATAGTAATATTTCCGTCAATAGTAATATTTCCGTCAATAGTAATACTTTCGTCAATAGTAATACTTCCGTCAATAGTAATATTTCCGTCAATAGTAATATTCCGTCAATAGTAATATTTCGTCAATAGTAATATTCCGTCAATAGTAATATTTCCGTCAATAGTAATATTTCGTCAATAGTAATATTTCCGTCAATAGTAATATTCCGTCAATAGTAATACTTTCGTCAATAGTAATACTTTCGTCAATAGTAATATTTCCGTCAATAGTAATATTTTCGTCAATAGTAATATTTCCGTCAATAGTAATATTTCCGTCAATAGTAATATTTCCGTCAATAGTAATATTCCGTCAATAGTAATACTTCCGTCAATAGTAATACTTCCGTCAATAGTAATATGTCAGTCAATAGTAATACTTTCGTCAATAGTAATATTTCCGTCAATAGTAATATTTCCGTCAATAGTAATATTTCCGTCAATAGTAATATTTCCGTCAATAGTAATATTTCCGTCAATAGTAATACTTTCGTCAATAGCACCCGAATGTTTCGATCCCGAAATAGAATCGATTGCTAGGAGAATGGCGCTACATGAAGCTTCATACCCGATCGGGCCTCCCCCTTTCACACCATCAACCAGGGTAGCCAGGAACTTGTTTGTGGATTCAATGTCAGTGAACTTGTGTCGAGATAGTCCATTCGAGGTGTGGTCGAAATCCTTGAATGTGATCAGCTCCAATTCTAACCGAGTGAAGAGTTTCATCAGACGAGCCACGTTATGGATGGCGAGGGTCGATTTTTGAATAACTGGTCCCATACTGGCAGAGGCATCCAGGAGGAAGATAACCTTCAGCGAATCGTTCATGGTGGCGTCTTTGGTGTGTGCCTTATGAAGGGTTGTTACTGACGGTTCAAGGCCTGGGTTGGTTGTTATTCTTGTGAGGCTCTAGACCCCTTTATATACCAAACATGTTATCGTGTACGGTGTTACTCATGGTGTTAGTGCTGTGCTCCCCGCCTGCACTCCGAGTTCAGATTTTTGTCGTTCCTTGCTCCTCTATATTGGTAGTACACATTGGATCGCAGAGCTCTCTCTGGTTACTACTATTTGATTTTATTCAGTTTAGAAAGGATATCTAGTAATTATAAACTTAGAACTATCTAGAGTGTTCTCCTTTTCTTTTTGTGTTGAATAATTATGAAAAGTAAAGAATTACCAGGGACACTAGACCTATTCTCTAATGATGCAATTTATATCTAATACTTTGGACTTTTCTCTGATTACTGATGCATTCTCTCTCTCTCTATCTCTCTCTCATAAGCAGCCAATCAGGTCATTGCGAGCCACCACTAACTCGCGCCGCGCAATGAAGACCACTGATCTAGATACACGTTTATAACTACATCTTCCTAAGTTGCATAACAAACGTCGCTGGTACAGAAAGGGTTAAAAAAGTTATGGCGAGTTATAAATTTGTATTCATATTTCATAAAACAATGCCTGGATAAGTTACGTATGAAACACACATATTTCATAAAACAATGCCTGGATAAGTTACACATGAAGCACACATATTTCATAAAACAATGCCTGGATAAGTTACGCATGAAGCACACATATTTCATAAAACAATGCCTGGATAAGTTACGCATGAAGCACAGATATTTCATAAAACAATGCCTGGATAAGTTACGTATGAAGCACACATATTTCATAAAACAACACCTGGATAAGTTACGCATGAAGCACACATTTTTCATAAAACAATGCCTGGATAAGTTACACATGAAGCACACATATTTCATAAAACAATGCCTGGATAAGTTACGTATGAAGCACACATATTTCATAAAACAATGCCTGAATAAGTTGCGCATGAAGCACACATATTTCATAAAACAATGCCTGGATAAGGTACGCATGAAGCACACATATTTCATAAAACAATGCCTGGATAAGATACGTATGAAGCACACATATTTCATAAAACAATGCCTGAATAAGTTGCGCATGAAGCACACATATTTCATAAAACAATGCCTGGATAAGGTACGCATGAAGCACACATATTTCATAAAACAATGCCTGGATAAGATACGCATGAAGCACATATTCTCTCATCATCTCTCTGGGGAAAAAAAGAAAGAAATATAAAAGTAAAATATATTTCATTTTATATAAATATATACCCATTTCATGGGTAAAACAACTCACCAATCCCACCAGTCTTTATTCGTCTTATCACGAAAAAATCTAAATCTACTACTTCTACCAAACCCCAGTTGACTCCCATCACGAAAACCAAGAAATCTACTTCTCCTACCAAACGCCAGTTGACTCCCCGAGAGGTGGTCTGAGGATTTATATACAGTCAACCATAGGCCCAAACTAGTAATTATTCAATCCACTGAGCGATAGCGAGTCTGTAATTTAAGAGAAAAACTTTCACCCCATTGATAGGGGGTGATATGAATCTGAAAGTCAGGGGTCATGTATATGGAGCCCATAGTGTTTTTGTATTACGCAGTTTACAATAATTTATTCTACCACTCCGGTTGGATAGTCAGAGATTATCAATTACCTGTTGTGCCATTTACTGAAGTGTTGAATGTTTGCATCTGTTGTGTTGGTCTTTTAGCCATTAATTTGTTTCAAATTAATGTTTCCAGAGTATACCACGGGGAGGTAAGACCAATCATACTCCATATTCAATTTAGGGAATATACCACGGGGTAAGACTAATTATAGGTGAGAAGAGTGTGTGTGGAGGTTGTCAGAAATATTAGGAAGTTATTCTTATTAATTGTTTCATTGTTCTTATATTTTTGTTGTAAATCTGGGTGTTGAATGTTTGCATCTGTTGTGTGATGTCTTGTGAGTATGTGTGGGGTGCTGGGGGTGTGTTTGTGGAGGTTGTCAGAAATACAGGAAGTTATTCTTATTA
This sequence comes from Paralithodes platypus, assembly GCA_032716605.1. Lineage (NCBI taxonomy): Eukaryota > Metazoa > Arthropoda > Malacostraca > Decapoda > Lithodidae > Paralithodes > Paralithodes platypus. The sequence continues at coordinate 18,472,908 of CM064554.1, forward strand.
ATTTTATATTGTTCATATATTTTTTTTGTAAATGTGGGTGTTGAATGCTTGGAATCTGTGGGGTGCTGGGGGTGAATTGGTATGTCACGTTTTACCCAATGAGGTTTTGAATTGCTAGAGTGAAGTTGGGGTTTGTGCCTTTTCTTCTCAATGTTGTGGAAGTTCACTCTGGTTAGAAAGTCAGGGGTCATGTATATGGAGCCCATAGTGTTTTTGTATTACGCAGTTTACAATAATTTATTCTACCACTCCGGTTGGATAGTCAGAGATTCATAACGTTATCAATGAGATTAAGGACAGAGAGCCAAAATCTCTCAATACCGATTTCTGACACTCTGACCCCAGAACCGAGAGATTAAAATATCTGGATGTGTTGACAATATATTGTCATAATTCATTTAACTTTAACTTACCTAGAAACCATAAAATAATACCCCTCGCGCTAAAATAAAAAATAATCTATCTATCTCTAACAATGTGTTGACAATATATTGTCATAATTCATTTAACTTTAACTTACCTAATACCCCTCGCCCTAAAATAATAATCTATCTCTTTCTATAACTCTGGTTCTACCAAGAGATTTAAAATATCTGGATGTGTTGACAATATATTGTCATAATTAATTTAACGTTAACTTACCTAGAAACCATAAAATAATAGCCCTCGCGCTAAAATAAAAATAATCTATCTATCCCTCTAGATGTGTTGACAATATATTGTCATAATTCATTTAACTTTAACTTACCTAATACCCCTCGCCATAAAATAATAATCTATCTCTTTCTATCACTCTGGTTCTACCCAGAGATTTAAAATATCTGGATGTGTTGACAATATATTGTCATAATTCATTTAACGTTAATTTACCTAGAGATCATAAAAATAGCCCTCGCGCTAAAAAATAAGATGTAGACGGAGCTCAAATCCCCCTAAAAACTAGGCTAGTTAAGATTGAATTGACAAAATTATATTTTCTCAAAATATATTTTCTTAGATTGTACACTAAAGTTAATTTGTCTTATATGGTGGAGACACGAAACAGGATTTAGAGCCCTTGAACCTGATGTGTTGACAATATATTGTCATAATTCATTTAACTTTAATTTAAACTTACCTAATACCCTCGCCCTAAAATAATAATCTATCTATTTCTATCACTCTGGTTCCACCCAGATATTTAAAATATCTTAACCCTCTCACGTTCTTGACGCAATTTTGAGCCTATTGGGGATACTTTAAAGCTTTTATTACCATCAGGGGTATTTAGAAACCTTTTAATTATAAGAGTGGGAGAAATTGCTAATCTGGCAACCTCAGCGTCATAAAAATGTGAAAGGGCTAATGATTTTTTGACAATATATTGTCATAATTCATTTAACTTTAACTTACCTAGAGACCATAAACTAATATCCCTCGCGCACTTACCTAAACACCCTCAGAGATTTAAAATATCTAGACGTGTTGACCTTTTAAATTACCTGAACACCCTCAAAGATTATATTGTCATAATTCATTTAATTTTTAACTTGCCACTAAATCTCGCGCTGAAAATAAAATAATTATTTCTAACACCCTCACTCAGAGATTTAAAATATCAAGACGTGTGTGCTGTTTTTAAGACGTGTGTGCTTTTTGAGTGTCATATGTTACTTAGAGATATACACGTTTAGGTGTTAGTGGCGGGGTGTTGATAGGATGGGAAAGAATGTAGAGATTGGAAGTTGTTGTTCGGGGAAAAAAGGTAGTCTCTCCTTGTCATTATTTTAACCACATTGCTTGGGACTTCTGGGGATGTTGGTCTTTTAGCCATTAATTTGTTTCAAATTAATGTTTCCAGAGTATACCACGGGGAGGTAAGACCAATTATACTCCATATTCAATTTAGAGAATATACCATGGGTTCCTTTTTAATTAGATTAGGGGTATAGTTAACACAATATTATCATAATTCACTAACTAACGCTTCACCGTACTACTCACACCTCCGTCACATGTGTGGACATATTATTCCTTATAAAAAAATATATATAATATATATAATTATATAGACATAGGTTAATAGTGAAAAAATAGTTGGTTAATCAATGTATTAGGAAAGATTACTTAAAACATAATATAAACAGGGTCAAAATGTCAGTTTGTTAAAGTGTTGTGAAGCATTCCGCTAAAGGGTTAAGGTATTCAAATTCCAACCCTACCGCAAATATCCCATAAGGTCATTTGGCTGCTAAGCGATTAACCCTCTCCGACATACGATGCAATTTTGAGCCTATTAGGGATACTTTAAAACCTTTGTTACCATTAGGGATATTTAGAAACCTTTAGTTGCAGTTGTCTTTGAGTTAACTGTGGACAGAAAACTAATTTGGAGAGAGTGAGATAACTCTATTTATACTGGCAACCTCTGAGTCATTGAGTCTGAAAGGGTTAAGATACATTATTTTTTAGATTTATTACCTATTGTAACGAACTTTATGTCTACGTTACCCATTACAGTGTTAACAATCTTTATTAAATTATTGGCATAAACTGCCCTCTTGGATTGGGGGTGTAAACCTTTCGTGAAATTAGGGTCATGTAATATATTAGGGTCATGCAAGAACTCTATACATTCTCATCCTCCTCATCCACATCCTCCCCTTCCCTTTGTTTAATGGGAGTAAGGGTAATAATATTAGTGCATAATGCCGTAGTAATAAATGCCCTAATATTATTAATCAGTAAGTCTGGCATTACTTAAATGAGACTTGGAACCACCATTGATTTGGCTGTCCAGGTCTTCGATCATGTCCCTTAAATTGTTTACATCCATTACATCATTCTCTTTTACGGTTTCTGGAATGTTTCCATTCTCCATTCTTTCAGAGTGGGTTGTATAATCTCTGGGTACTTTAACCAAAATCTGAAATGGAAAATATACTAAAATTAACAAAAACTATTATTAAAAATAATTTAAATTATGTAAAGTAATACATATATAAAATGGGTATGGGAAATGTACAAACTATGCTTTATAAAGGCAGGGATGTAGTTGGTTGCAAGAGTTCCAAATTACCACTAGAGGGCAAAGTTTATTTGTAAGGATATTGCAGGGGTTTGTATATACCTTGTATTGAATTATATAGATTTTTTGTTTAAGAGACAATGAACGGACGAAGGAAAAATATAGATACAACAAAAAGGTCATTGAAGGCATCCTCCATTCATAAAATGTTTGTAACAACCGGATCATTACTCTATTAAGTAACTAGCCGCGCTCTCCCTGAGCCTTCTCTGGCCCCGAGTGCATGGTATATTGTGTTTTAGAGTTAAGATCAACCTTCACCATAATGTCTAGGTGCTGGTTAGGGTGTATGGTGTACTATATTTTAGAGTTAAGTTCAACCTTCCCCATGATGTCTAGGTGCCGGTTGGGCCAAATTAAGTTCAACCTTTCACCATAATGTCTATGCGCCGGTTGGGTCACTCCGAGAAGAGCTGGGGTCAAGGCGGAAGCCTGTCAAGACCTCCGGCTCAGGTTCCCCAAGTGTTATACCTCGATACCCTCCTACTTGAGATTATACGGGTTCTGGCGGACTACCTACGATAGTCGATTTAGTTACACGCTGATCCTCGCCGCGAAGGCGGGGCTCGGTAATAGACGAGGGAAGTACCGTCGCGACAGTTTGTCATGGCAATAGTTACTTCCCCGTGTTCTATACAAACTACATTTTCTTTCTTTAAAAAAAAAAAAAAAAAAAAAAAAAAAAAACATTTGTTATAAGTATGCCCGTGGGCACACTACTGTTGTTTGTTCTTGTATTCCTAGTTTATAGGTACTGTGATAGTTACGCCAAGAAAGGCTTCAGAAAAAAAAGGGGGAGGGGAGGGATTGTATGTATCCCAGTACGAGAGAGGAACTACCACTTACACAGAACTACAGGTGGGTTTAAGGACAAGCCTAGACGCTGTTTACGCAGGGCTGTGCCCAAAATGAGATATGTATGAGCTTAGAAGCTCAGTTTGTTTGATTTAGAAAATTAGATTGCTTAATTCAAACTCGGGTTTTATGATGATTAATAAAAGAAAGTTTTTCATGTTTCACTTTTCAAAACTAGTTGCACTAGATTACAATAAGTCCTAAGTGACTGTAAAGATTTCCATTATCTAACTGTCCAACTTATATTGTTTTTATGAATAATTCAAACTCGGGTTTTATGATGATTAATAAAAGGAAGTTTTTTATGTTTCGATTTTCGAAACTAGTTGCAATAAGTCCTAAGTGACTCTGTAAATATTTCCATTATCTAACTGTCCAACTCATGTTGTTGTTATGAATAATAAAGAATTACTTGCCCTAAGGTTTATATAATTTTCAAAGTTTCCAGGCTAGTCGCACTAGACTCAAACGATCAATAGAGATCAGATGGTGACTCCAATATGTTCCTGGCTAGTTACACTAGTTCCAGTAGGTTAATATTTGTTAATAAGACTACGCCCGGCAACCAAGCTGAGCTCAGCATAGGTTCCGGGTCAGGGTGATGAGGGGTTATGCTTTTAAACTCTGTCTCACCCGATACAACACACACCACCTGTATGAGGCCTCTGTTGTTGGAGCAGGCTTCTTTGAAGAAATGCACTGCTCACACTCTGTCAATATTTTTAACTGTGTTGTATGCACAACTACATAATTATACGAATAGCTTTTCCTGTTATGAGGTTTCTTGACTTAACCATGCGGATAATAAGATGTTCATACTACGAATGTCCCCCTCCAGTCTTGGAATTCAGGCAACATCGTCAATGATGGAGGGGCCACTATTAAATTATAGGTTTGATTCCTGAAGGGAAGTAGTGAAAACCTAATATTTAGTAGGGGCCCCGGAATCATTGACGACGACGTCCCTCCCAGGCATCCCCTTCCCATTCGCTGATATTTTTGAGTTTATCTTGGTATATCATTGAAGGACGAATTGTTGCGCTTGGCGAGAGGCGGTAAGAAGCCACAACGCAAGAAAATCCACCGAATGTGGGAAGCTTGTGAATAACAGTGTTAAAGTGGAAATTATTTTTCCCTTTTTTATTCTCTTATTTTTTACGAAGTTTTTTCGTAGTGGGTACCCGATCAAGATGACGACACCATAAGAGAAGTAGCGTTGCACTTATGAAGATGACTCTCTTTCTTCCTCGCGGCGGTAGATTCAAACGACTGATGTGGGTGTTGAATGGAGACTTATTATACTAATAGGCAACATCGTCAATGATTCCGGGGCCCCTACTAAATATTAGGTTTTCACTACTTCCCTTCGGGAATCAAACCTATATTATTGCATGTGAAAGTCGCACCCTAAATCCACCAGAAATAAACTATCCTGTCACCAAAAGAAAATATTTAGGAATGATATGGGCCCTCCAATACTTCAAGGCATACCTGGCCGGGGTCAAGGTCACTGTCATCACTGATCATCACGCCCTTCAATGGCTCCGTAAATCTGATACAAAGAACGCATTGACAGTCAGATGGAGAGAGTCCTTAGAAGAATTTTATGTCGATATTGTATATAGACCAGGTAAACTACATACAAATGCGGATGCTCTCTCTCGCCTTCCCACCTAATGACCTACAACAACAAGAGACAGCACATGCCATACTTGCCATTCATCATCAAGACTCGTTGGATAACAGTCAACAAGAACTTTTAAATTCCATCCAAAGACAAGAGAAACCTGACTGGATGCCAAGCAAGATATTTACTCAGTTAACCAGGAGAGGAGATAATTTATTCACTGTTGATGGAAAAATTGTAATAACACCACAAGCTGCCCTATCCACCATGCAATCTATCCATATGAACAATGGAATTCACCTGGCTCAAAGGAAACTAATCACCACGTTCCAGCAAGTCTATTGGACCCCTTCACCATATATAACAGCCAAACGTATCACGGAAGCTTGCTGAGCATGTGCGTTGGGTAAGGATCGAACCCGCACAGCAGGTCCTGCTGGCAAGTTAATCGCCTCCAAGCCATGGCAATTACTTGCAGTTGACGTTATGGGACCAATGGAAGGAAATCAAGGATTTAAGTACATCATAACCTTTGTGGATACTTATTCCAAATATGTCATTGCTTGTCCTGCCAAAGAGCACTCAGCCATTGCAGCAGCTGAAGCTCTCATTCAACATATATTTCCATATTTTGGGTTACCTGAAGCTATTCATTCAGATAATGCCCCAGAATTCACCAGTCACATTTGGTCCCAGTTATCCCAAATGTGTGGGTTTAAAATCAGCCACTCATCCCCAAACTGGCCTCAAGGCAATGTAAAAGAAGCCATAGAACAATTGCCAATCAAATAAGAACCAGACTACAGCAAATGGACACCAAGGATTGGCCCAGTCAAGTAAAAATTGTACAATAGGGTATCAATACCTGCCCCAAAGAAGACGGAATTTCACCCCACGAACGTGTGTTCGGAGTCCCAACCATTACTCCTCCCTCTACGCCATCTAGCTGCCCCATATGAGTCCTCCTCCAACTTCGATCAGTCATTAGTCCATCTCAAGAACCATCTCAGACAGATACAATATGTGCAAGATCTTCAACCAGATGAAACTCCCAAAGCCAGTCCACACCGTGTCGGCGATCTGGTTATGGTTGCTCAATTACCTGTGCCGTCCAAACTCAAACCGAGATTTAAAGGTCCCTTTGAAATTCTAACAGTACCAAATTGCTATCAGGTTACCATTAATTATTTTGGTGTGTCACGCACGTACCATAACAGACATATCCGTAGATTTCAACCTATTGATGAGAATATGATTATGCTTGCAGATCCTGACCAGAATGACATATTGCCTACATCAAATAATCAGAATTTGGGATCCCCAGAACCTATAGCACCTGACATCATTCCTCCTCTGACACCTGCACCGAGAAAGAAACCACTGCCTGTCACACCTTCTCTTTTAACACAAACCACACCCCCTGTGCAACCACGAGCAAGACCTGTTGCATACCTTTCAAACATTCATCCTCCTATTCTACCTACACGAACTGTATCTGCTCCTTCAAAATTACCTTCTCAAGTAATAATTAAACCTTTACCTGTACCTTCATCACCATCTATCAGCTTACCTATTTTCTCTGACTCGCCTGGAACTCTTCCAACTACGCCTGTTATTGCTAACATTCCTAATATTACTGCCCAACCTTTACCAAATCTGACACACGGACCCTCTCCTGAACATGAACGCTTACCTATTCTTCTTCCTCAAAGTTCTTCCAACCCTATTACTTATGCCAGTAAACTAAAAACTTCCGCTACTTCCGTTTCAACCTCCATACCTAAACCATCCTCCCGACCTCTTCCGTTATTGCATAACATTCTTCCTCACGCAAATCTCCACATTTCACTTCTCAACTACATCGCTCTAAACCCAACATGTCTAAGAAACTTACACAAACATCCAGCTCTGCCTCCTCACCTTCCCCAAAATCTCATGTGAATCAACCATCACTAATACCTTCTCATTCTAATCCTACCTGTACAAGATCTGGTCGACGTGTGAATCCACCTCAACGATGGGCGCCGACATTCCGACGAGCCCCTCTCAAACCTACCTCGCCGATGCCAAGACTGACCACTCCACCTACTGCGAGGTCAATATCAACCTCTGGGCCAACAACATCCAAGGACCAAACAACCCCCAGCAGCCCTGCACAGGTCACTTGTTCTCCAGCCCCTGCAGCGCCCACAACTCCTCCTGCTAACCAGCCACCTCCAGCAACTACAACGACTTCTTCATCGCCTTCGACAGCCATGAAGAACAACAGTGGTCTGGTGTCTGATGGCCTCAAAAGCACGTTGGTCAAAACCCCACACCAATTGGTCCAAACAGCATCAGAGGCCAAGCAACCACTACATGTTCACATGGACATGGACATATCAACTCCTGCTGATGTCCCTACAACCATGTGGATGCTGACGTTCCAGAATTTAACCCCCGTTCTCAATAACTCTACCACCAGGTCGTATATACTGATATCGCGAGGTCGCAACTTTTTCTTCGCCGAAGGTGGTGAAGTGACGGGGTTGAATAGAACGGGGTCAAATATCGCCTGTAGAATTGCTAGCCTGCAGGTGAACAGGAAGGAGAAGCGAGACATCAAAACACAAAGAAGAAGTCATCTACCAGAGTACCCCATAGTCCCAGGAATTTTCCATGTTCTACAAACCAAGGAGCGGAATCACCTAGGTTAGTCACCCAGACTAAAGGGTAAGAGTTGGACCCAATCACCATCCAGCTCTCAAACTGTCTTCACCAATCACCAGCCGTCATTCGCCCAGCCACCAGATTTGCATTATGATGAACACATGTTTATGCAAATGCAACACCAAGGACCCGAGTGCTATCGGGATAAGTGGGCATAGTAGATCCTGTAAAATGTTATCGTCCCGCATAACTATCAACCTCAGTGAGAAGGTAAAGAAGAACTGAGTTATCCAGAGTATCAACAATAAGCCTTAATTATAACATAATCACCAGAATTACGATTATATCTTTTCTAGGCTCAGTGACTCTCACCCGAGTATTAAATAAAATACCTATTATCATTATGTATTCAATAATACCTATTATGTATGTTTGAGTTAAGTATTAACCTCACCAACTATATCACAACAATTCACTATACCCCTTTCACATTGAGTTCCTGTAAGTTAAAGATAAGAATTAATCCGAACATAGTCTCAATGAAACTGAATGGAAGTTAAGCAAACATCCACTGGGGTAATGTTCTTAAGGCTGAAAAGCACGGAGCATCTAACAGCAGTGGAAAATTGTCTCCCCCTCCCCCCTTCCTTGAGAATACGACGAGCCCTGTTGTGTTCCCTCTGACGTCTGGATCCTGAAGTCCTGATCGTGAGAAGCAGCGCCTCCTGAAGTCCGGACCAGTGAATCTACGTTCCACGTCGGCCAGACTTACTCTCGAACCCCTACCCTCCTATATTACCCTAAATGTCTCTGAGTATCTTACGTTGTGATTATTGTTGTGAAGGTAAGGTAAAATATGTGAATATTGAAGTGTTAAACTTTATATAGATCTGTACTCAAGATCCTTAATTATTGTATATGTGTTAATCCTTCAGAACTTATACTTATTGTTATATAGATCTGTGTCCAAGATCTAGTGTTAATATTATCCCTATAACTGTCTTAGAATGTCCTACGCATACCTTACATACTCGTGTTAATTAATTACTTAGCCAAATACTCCCAGATTTTCCTTGTATATGTCCATTCTATTATGTATGTTACAAGTTGAAGTTGAAGTGTATTCCGTGGATTTATTCCCGTCTTAAATCATACTTTTACCTAGAACCTACGCTCAATTTCATATTCTTTATATCTCAGTCCCCCCTCTTAAAAGAAAATTTATTGTTGATTAATTAATCTAATTTCTTCGAGAAAACTTAAGTTGCACTTATTGATATTAAGTGTTAATTTGTTTATTCTATGAACAGTATATTCGTTCACTCCATTATTGATGTAGGTAATTTCGATTCTTCTCATCTAGGAATTCTAGTCTTGCATAGATCCGTTATCTAATTATTCATCATCTTGAATACAACGCCACTTTGTTCTGTATTCGATATAGGAATCTGTTAACTCGGTCAGACCTCCTTTTATGCCTTATCAGGTATTTCCATAAGTACAACTTCGTCGTGTGCACCAATTTCCTATTATTAGTATTATACTAATTATTCGTACACGCTAATTTTATTTACGCGTTGCTACGTATTTGTTAACTACTTTAGTTACGTTAACTATATTATTAATTGAGTCCATTCAGGGGATATTAAACCTTTGATTATTCATCAGTAGAGGTAAATTATTAAATCTGAATTCCTCGACCTCAGAGATTATTATTGCATATAATCGTTAGTGAATTATATGTTCATATCATAATTTTCTCATCTTAATCTAAGTATATAATTAATTGTAAAAACAATTCAGCATCCCTTTCCTGTTAACTTCAGTTGAATACTCCAAATACTAAGTATATAGTCGCACTAATAATAAATACTATTTTCAACACCGCAGTACCTAGCATAACCTGATTGACCTATAATAATAATAATAATAATAATAATAATTACCGGGTTAAGTTTTATCTTAAGCGGATAGTCTTTACACTACCTGCGCGCCACCCGCCACCCGTGAGCGAATGTTGAAACAGAAATCCTCGTGCGCTCCCCATTTTGCTTAAACCTGATCATTCATACATGTTTGGAGCTTTCATCTTTACTTTAATTTACTTTCAAGAATACTATACGCTAGACACTCAACTCACATAAATATTATTATCAAGGGTTGATTCTATATGTAACCGTGTCCATTTTATAATTGCATATTCCCCTATAATACTATAATATTATTATTGTCTTTTATATTGTTGAGTAGAGACTGATACGTTGTATGATCAAATGCATTCTACCGTTTGCTTGCTATTACTTATAATAGTTAAGCTAACTCTCAGTCCATACTTCAGATCTCGCTATACTCGTGATTTTCACATTTATATGATTATGGCAGGCATTGAAGAATCCCGTACTTATAATAAATCATAAGACGGAATCGCATTCATAACATTCATATCTAAACATATTGTTATGCGATGTTATCATTTAACGTGCTTAATAGTGATTCCGCTTTTTCCACCTTAGGAAAGAATGGGGAATCTGAACACTCACTGAAGCATAACTAACTTCAATATTATAAATCATGCAACAATAATAATCAATGACACAGAATACACTATTGAGTTTCACAAGTGTTATTCCTTAATTGGCTAGGGTACAAATCAGATAGATATAAATAAGGAGTCGGAAGTCCTGTAGGGAGAGGAGCACTTCGACGAACACTAAACATGAATCATAAATGGAATTAGTCCTAGAATAACTGATGACCTAGGAGAAAGTAGATTAGGTTATACAATAGTACAAATAATACTGATCGAATGTTCTATCGTAAACACTGAACAAGTGTACACAGAGGGGTTTAGTCTCGAACAATAAATAGTACCTTGAAGGGAATTTAGCGAGGGCGAGGTAGCTACGCGCTAAGTGTAAATATTAGTTACTGCGACGACATACATACAGCACTGAGGTTATTTTAAATAAGGTACTATTTGAATTAAGTTTAACCTTTACGCTAAGGCAAAGTTTACAGGAGAATTAACTCAAAGAACTCGAAGAGACAAGGTAATGAATATAAATTCATAAATGGTTTAAATAAATACAATAGTCATGTATGCGTGACTGAGATATCCTCGCCGGGCGGATAAATAATGCGATGTGAAATACAGAGTTAGAAACAACTCAAACTACGTGAATGAAGCGTGATAAATTATAATAGTCAATACAAGAGACTGAATGGTAAAACACTCTATGAACAACTCATCTATATCTTACTTACCCTACTGTCGATATAGCATATAAACAAGATCTGAATAAGAGTTCACTTAAGTTTTACGTGTATAGGTGCATGTATAATTTCCCGAACAAATATCTATATTACTCCTCATAAGAATACAGGAGCCTATACTCGAAAAATTATATATATATATATTTATCCCGCTGATAGAAGTGTGGCTCTAAATCGAGTTACGGATATCTAGGAGAAGAGAAGAATAGAAAATCTTCAGAGTCTACATTAATGTGAATCTTAGCATATCTTATTAACCCTTACTGTAATCTTCAAAACTCTTTACAAAACGGATATTACTTAAAGGATCTGAGTAGAAAAGGTAGGAGCCCGTAGAGAGTCTGCAGCGCACGTGGTGATAAGTTCAGTTGTCCCTCCTGTTTGACCAAGGGGAAGGTCACGGTATCAGCACACTGTCCAGGTAGGTGATGCTCTCTTTCTTTCTTCTACGTCCTTTCTTCGGGGTCACAATTCAACACACTTGTTTGCACTATTTGGTAAGACTCTTCAAGGATCCAAGGTTAGCCTCGACAGATGTCTTATTTCCTATTCTATTGATTAGCAGTTAATTAGGTTCGTCTTAGGAAGAGCTATTCGACTGGTTAATCAAGGCAGCTTGTCAAGAGTTTAACCCGTCCAATACCAGCGACGGCTGGGAGCTGTCAGTAGATAAGTCACTCCCCAGTCCCAGCGACGGCTGGGAGCCGTCAGTAATGTACTTGTAACTGCCTGTATCAGGCTGTGCCTGGTACCACGACCGTGTGAGCACTGCTCTCGATATGGCAACACTTTTCAGCTTATATCCAACCCATAGATGGCTGAGAGAGCCAGTATTCCTTCATCTCTTGAGGTGGAAGGTTGTTCTATCTTGCCATTTTGGCCACATTGCTTGGGACTGGGGAGGGACTTTTATTACTGTATCCTCCGGTACAGCAGGGGTTAAGGGTCGAATGGCTAGCCCCTACGGATACTTTATCCGAACTTTCCTAGCTACCAGTTAAGTGTGTTCGCCCTAAGGAGAAGCACTCGACTGTATAACTATTCCAGTTTTGCCTTGGGTCAGTTGAGATCCTATTCACTTTTTGGTTTGGGCTAAGTGGCTGTGTTCTCGGGGCAGCAGGGACATGGTGTTGAGAGTTTTTTTATTTACTGTGAGCTTAGGATTTATACTAAAAATATGAGGGTTATTTCTCCGGGATGGCTTGGATGTTCCTCGTTTATTTATATTCACTTTAGGATTGGAGACGGCCTGCTGGGGTAATGAAAAAAGTATTTCTGACGGTGGGTAAAATAGGGAATTCTCCTGTCGTATGGAGGTGACTTTAGAGGACAGGTGATATTGCGTTTCTACTTGTTTGCTCACTTGGATGCCATGGTTAAGTTCACATTGGGCAGAGGACACAGAGGGATATTGGCGGTTTTAGTGGCGAACTTCCATAAACATCTCCTCAGAATACAGAAGGTCTGGCTGGGGGTAGGGTATGTCCTGGTGGGGGGTATGGACGCGTTCATTCTCCTGGAAAGGGGGAGTGACGCGTTTTCTATCACGTGAAGGGGGTTTGACTCGTTTTCCCTGACATGACCTTGTTTAACCCTTCCTGCCCGGGCAGCATTTTAAAAAGCCGCAAATTGCGAAAGCCAGGAGCCCGGGTGTCATTTTAAAATCTGTCATAACTTGACAAGTCTACCTTGATTTATTCTCTAATACGTTTTCTTTGGTAACAATAATATAAGTTCTTTAGTTAATATGTAGTTTAAATATTACGTTCATACATTATAGTATCCAATTTAATTTACTGATATTGATCAATGTATATGCGAATGTATGAGCATACCTTGGGTATAAGATAAATATGAAAGATGCAACCCCTTAGTTAAGACTTTAGATTCGTAACCGAGGTCCCGTATGTAAACAAAGGGGACCTCACTTGCTGTATAGAAGTCCATCTGCCAACATCCAATATAAGTGATAAAGTGATCATCAATTATCTACTACATCCTCCACTCAACTTCTTCAATACTTCGCTCTACATTCAGATAAGCCTTTTCTATAATCACTGGGACCCATTTTATTTTATGAGTGCTTAAATTTATGTTTCACATCATCATTTTCAAGGTGATTATTTCCTGTTTCTTATATATAGCTCTTGTCCCAACAGTCCAGACAAGATATGGTCCTTCGAACTTTTCTTACTTCCTCCTATTTGCCTTTCTGCCTATCTCATTTATGTTATTAGCTTTTCCCCCACATAGGCCTATATTTTCGGCGAGGCCTGCAATGTTTTTTCGCTAGTGCCGGTCTTTAGCCTGGCTTGCTTTCTCGAAGCCGGGAGTGTTACCGCACTAGGCCATATTTATGCAGTTCTCTTTCCTTATTTTTTTAGCACTTTTTTGCCTCCTATTGCTTATTAGTCCAGTAAATCTAGCAATCATTTAACTGGACCTAGAACAAATTGCAATAGAAGGTTTTTTGGCTTTAACTTGTTTATTAGGTCCCTCTGATGAACATATAAAAAGTCTCCAACTTTTGGACACTGGGAAAGTGGTTAATTTGCATAAATTCAAGATGGCCGCCGTCCAAAGCTTCAATTTACAGATAACTTTTTTCTGGTTGCTCCTAGACCCTATAAATGTATTACAAACAACGTTTTTTGGCTTTAACTTGTTTATTAGGTCCCTCTGATGAACATATAAAAAGTCTCCAACTTTTGGACACCTGGAAAGTGGTTAATTTACAGCCGAAAAACCTTACAGACAGGCTGAACTGTCTCTTTCACAAGGGGTGACACAGGCACTTTGTGCTTGTATGGGTTTTTTGACCTGTTGTCCCTCTTTTTTATAAAAAAAAAAAAAAAAAAACATGACGTAGTATGACGTCATTCAGAGCCAATTATGTAATTCATGATAGGAGTTCGTATTCACTTGGATCATCGGTGCTTGCATCAAAGTTGCTATTTTGACAGAGTCCTTTACATTGACCACATGCACTGGAACATTCAAGCTCATTCCGTTTGCAACTACAGCGTTGAGTGTCACAGTTGCCCTTACACTGACATCTGACCAATTTCAGTAGTGAATCAGGAGCCACTGGCGAATCCATCGTCTTCGGTTCAAGCTGTCCCTTCCGCAGACACCAGCCCCATTTCTCGGGGTCCACACAGTTCCCCATCCATTCCTGGACCTGACAATAAACTCGGAACGAGTGGTATTTGGCTGCATCGGTTGTTGGGGGAAGGCTGTGAACTTCAACGGTAGTTGAACTTTTTGCCACCTTGTTGCAAAACTTTGTCTTTCGCAGTCCGTCAAGGGTGTCATTTCCTTTTCCCCCGTACAAATAAACCAAGGCCTTTTCACCAGCTGATGATATCGCGTCTTTACTTCCACTTTGGCAACAGAATGCTTCTATACATTTCAAGAAACCGTTGTCTTCCCTCACTTTCCTCAAGGCAGCCCCTTTACCAATACCATACAGTCGTGAGGTTGTGTCACATCCACAGAGTGCATGGACAACTGGCAGGACACGACAGATGCTTTCACCGAGAGCTTCTGCTACTGAGTTAATATGCCAACATTTCCCACCTTCCTTGCTCGACTTGAAGTACAAATCATTCATCCCTCGTTCCGCATAATGACACAACAGCACCAACAAGTCTGTGTCCTCACCTATCACATATGTCACGGTTTCCCTTGCATGCTCAATTCCCTTCTTCGCAATCATGACATCTGCATCTGCTGGCGCATTGACACAGTCAATTCCATTTGCCTTGAATGTTTCACACAATAAGTCAATGAAGTTTTGCTTATTGTCCGAGTTTGACAAGAAGTTTTCCTTTTTTGACCGAAGGGGCATGGTTAGAGTGAACATCACCTTTTGACCAAAGACTCCTTTTGATCGTCGATTGTGTGTCATGTCCTTGGTAGTAGGTCCTGATTTATAACCGTCGAATACAACCACCGGGTTGAGAAAGTTTTTGGAAACATGCTTCATGTACATGCTTGCAATGTCCTCAAATGTGTCACCCTTCTTCCATGGAATCCTTTGCAATAAGGAACCACCATCCAGAACATGGGTCACAGTCCTTTCTTCCTCAAATGATTCCAATGACGACTTGGGAACAACAGCAGCTATCTCTCCTAGCTGTGGTTTATTGGCTTCCCTGAGCCTCCCCCACTTATCGAACAGAGCAGTAGGGTAGCTAGACAACTCATACGCAAAGACCTCTTCAACACCTAAGTCCCTGTTATTAGCAAAGATGAGGAGCCTCTGGAAAAGGAGCTGTGGGTCGATTGGTACTTTTTCAGCACTGATTGTAACCTTTGCACCCAACGACTCAACTTGATCTTTCTTCCTAAATGAAAAGTCAAAAGCATTGCTACCTTCCATCTTCTGCACAATGTTCATACCAACCTCATACAGTAAATGAGGATTGGCCGAGGCTGGTCCTGTCACACCGTTGGCAATATTCCTGAGTTCATTTGATTCTTGAAATGGATCATAATCCTTGAAGAATGCGAGAACCTTCTCTGTGTCCTTCCTATCTCGTTCACTCCTTGCTTCAGTCATTTCTTTGTGCTGCTCTGGCTTTGTGCTACAATGGCCCTTGGTCTGGTAAGTTGCACGATACTTTGTCCAATTGATACAACTTCAAGATCACATGACTTACCACTGAACGTCTCTTGCAGCAATATACGAAGGGACTGCGGAACGTACGCCACATTCTTTTCCAGCAACCGGAGTTCAGAAGGATCTGGATAGAAATCTCTACAAGTATCAATGTTCTTTATATCTGCTTTGATCAACCGTGCCGCAGCCCTGACTATCTTTCTTTGTTCTGCTTCCTCATCATCAGTCTGTGGTGAGTCTTTGAATTGTTGCAAAATCTTTGCAGCACTTTCTTTGACAGTTACAACATCGCTGCGTCCATGCACGTTACTAATAACCAGTTCATCCCCAAAATATGAAATAAGTTTCTGTTTCATGTATTTTACACTATACGCTTCAACATCAGGGCACAACTGGGACATTCTATCAACGAGATCAACCACTGTAGTCTGTTCATCATCATTGCCACTGACTAGGTCCTCGATTGCGAGTAGAAATGCTTCCTCTCGTGAGGCATCTACTTTGCGACCCTTGCGAGGAGGTTCACTGTCTGCGGAATCACGATATTTGGAGGGGATCTGCCTATGTGTCTGGAAATTTGAGCTGCACTGCTTGTGATATATTGCGTCAGCTGCTGGAAGATCGCGTGCAAAGTTAATTCGGCCTCTAACAGTGTCAGCCCCCTCATCAGCCCTGGCATCACATGCAGAAAGTATTGTCCTTTGAAAGTTGAAGGTGCGTACTGGATACACTTCTTCTGAATCATGCTTTGTGTCCAAATAGATTTTTGTACCACAAAAAAAGCAGTTCTCTGTAAAACAAAAGTCTGGTGTCTGAGAACGAAGAGCAGGTTTTTCAGGACGTTTCTTCTGCTTCCCAGGAATTCTATTTGGCTTCGTATTGACATGCTTCTTTCGGCAATCAATGTGCACCGTTTGGCCCTCGGACACGGTAATTGATGGCGTTCCACGTTCAGTACTGGCCTTGTTGATAGTATCTGCTCCCTTCGCCCTCAGCTTGACTGTTTCTCCTTCGTCTAACGTGTTTGAGCAAATGCCGCAGGGATTATGCACCACCTCTTCTTCCATGGCTTCGGTAGATGTCGCACCAATCTGTTGAAACAAGAAACAAGATGATGGGATTAGTATAGGCCTAGGCAAAATGTAATAGACAATAATGTGCAGTAAAGGTAGGGCTTGACCTAGAACAAATTGCAATAGAAGGTTTTTTGGCTGTAAGGTTTTTTGGCTGTAAATTAACCACTTTCCAGGTGTCCAAAAGTTGGAGACTTTTTATATGTTCATCAGAGGGACCTAATAAACAAGTTAAAGCCAAAAAACGTTGTTTGTAATACAATTATAGGGTCTAGGAGCAACCAGAAAAAAGTTATCTGTAAATTGAAGCTTTGGACGGCGGCCATCTTGAATTTATGCAAATTAACCACTTTCCCGGTGTCCAAAAGTTGGAGACTTTTTATATGTTCATCAGAGGGACCTAATAAACAAGTTAAAGCCAAAAAACCTTCTATTGCAATTTGTTCTAAGTCCAGCCCTACTTTGACTGGTCTATATGTGGCGGGATGATAATAAATGTTCGGCTACTGCAAGGGGTATAGGTAGTGGATTCCAGCCCGATCCAGCAGCATACCCTCACCCTCTTAAGACCCTAGCGCTCTTGGGACACAGTTTCGTAGATCGCATTTACGTTGATCAACCCGTTTATAAAGACTCGTTTGTTGTGCGTAAATTTGCAGTGCCAGGAGCTAGGTTTTCTACTATAAAAAATACACAAGCATGGAGGGATTTATTGAGGAGACAGCCGGAGGTAACACTACTTGTACTGGGTGGTAGTTTTTCATTGTAATGGGGTTGTTGGTGATAGCTTGACTTGACTTTCGGTGCGCTTGGCCTAGCCTAGCTTAAAATCATTTCAACATGCCCTCCACCCTGTCAGAACTTAAGAAAAAGAGGGGGATAGTGAGGGGCTGTTTGACTAGGCTAACTAGGGACTTTCACGCCTTAATTGATCGGGCAGATGCGTCCGAGGTGAAGGGCAAAGTTACCCTGATTCGCAAGTGCCTCAATGAACTGGAGTCAGTCAATGACCATCTTTATGAACTATATGACGAGACCGTTGACATCTTCTATATAATAATTTTGATTGTCTGTCTGTCTGTCTGTCTGTTCTTTATAGGCGGCCGCAGTTTTTAAGCTAGAGCGTTCATACTTGGTATGCATAGTAAGGGGGTCCCTAGGCAGGTTTTAGTGAAAAAATAGAATTCCCCAGGGTGAAAGGGACGGAGAAAATGGGCCCGAAATCGAAAAAAGGGCCGTTTGGGGCAGGAGGCCTCCGATCGAAAAGGTGTATGGAACGAAAGTTGTTCGCAGCCCCCCAAAATGGGGGTACAGATGAGGTCAGATCCAAAATCGGAGGTCATTTAGTGGCCGAAATCGAGGTCGCCGTTTAACCCGGGAGCTGCGGGGAGACTCTTAAGTGTTCCCCCGGCCGACTGCATGGAGACTCTTAAGAGCAGAGCTTTTGAACGCGTACCAAAACCGCGCGTTTATAGCCAGGCGTCTGAAAATTGGTGTGGGTATAGTACTACATGTCAACTCTCGACACCACCCCGCCAAACGCTCGCCCCGCACTCGTGCAAGCACCACCGCGCCAGTAACCATGAACTAGTCATGGAGCCCACACGTCCCTCACGCTCGCTCCCTGATGACACAACCAGCCCTTCTTCTGGTGGTGTTAGCCGCCGTGGAAGGCAGAGGGTGGCTGCTAAAGACCCTACCTACCAGTACGACACGCCCTACAGCTCGGAGGACGAAACACCTGCACCCAAAGCACGAAAAACACGTGCAAGCACGAGAAAGGTACAGAGGTCATTGGTGTTTCGGGACACTGCCACCACGACCCAGGCCACTGCAACAACCACTACCACCACCACTGCCACCACTGCCACCCCTGCCACCCCTGCCACCGGTACCAGCGACGCAGGAGGCCGCCCTAGGGCTGCAGAACCTGCGGGGGCAGGAAAAATTAAAGGCACGGGCGTAGGGAAGAGAACCCGTACGCCAGCCACAGTGCCCCTACCACCACCACCACCACCAGCCGCCCCTGGCCCGGCTGCCCCTGCCGCCCCTGCTGCCCCTGCCGCCCCTGCTGCCCCTGCCGCCCCTGCCGACCCTGCCCAAGGAACAGGGAAGGGGAAGGGGAAGGGGAAAGGGAGAGGGAAAGCGACTGCTGGCCCTGCTGGCCCTGGTGTCCCTGCCGGCCCTGCTGCCCCTGTTGCCCCTGCTGCCCCTGCCGCCCATGCCGCCCCTGCCCAAGAAACAGAGAGAAGGGCGACAGGCACCACCATCATCTTGCCATCAAGGCCACGCACCACTGCTGCCCCTGCCGCCGCCCCTGCCACCGCCTCTGCTGTCCCTGTCCATAAGACTCCCGCACGTGCAAAAGTGACCCGGAAAACTCTGACACCATGAAAGTATGCAGCCCTGCTGTTTGATGGTGATTCGCAGGACATTGGCAGCCCGGGTTTCGACGACGAAGCTCTAGCACGGGACCAAGGGTGGGGGGATTTGGGAGTGGACAGTGGGAGTGAGTCCGACGTCGGTGACGAGAATGAGGAAGGGCATCGTCTGTCAAGTGAAGAGGAGGGTGATGATGATGCAGTGCTGTATCGCGACCATTGAAGCGATATTTCAGACGATGAAGCAGACGCAGACGACATTCCGATCCCTGATCTGCCTTCGTTCGATTGGTCTGACGGGGTCAATTTTGTACCTGACGTGCCCCAGTTCAATCCTGGGACGTCAGGAACAACTGACGACTGGCCCTGTGACGATCAAGCAAACGAAAGCGACTTCTTCCTCGCTTTTTTCGATATGGAGGTAATGACGTACATCGTTGCCCAAACAAATGCCTACTACAGGTGGGTGTTTGGCAGATTGGACGTCCTTTCTCCAAAAGCGAGAATACGAGGCTGGGTGGATACGACTGTGGAAGAATTTATGACGTTCTTTGCCTTGTTGTTCCTCATGCCTCTGATCAAGAAGCATGTGTTGCAACACTATTGGAAGCACGACCCTCTCATCGCCACCCCAACTTTCAATAAGTTCATGACTCGTGACAGATTTTTGTTGCTGCTAAGATTTATGCACTTTGCAGACAACGAAAATCCTAACAGGATTGACAGGATATGGAAAGTTCGGGATGTGTTCACCATGTTGTTGGAGAGGTATAGGAAATACTTTTACCCCTTCCTCAATTTGGTGATTGATGAGTCGCTCGTGCTCTTCAAAGGACGTCTTGTTTTCAAGCAGTATATCCCCTTGAAAAGTCATAGGTTCGGAATCAAGCTCTTCGTTTTGTGTGACTGCGAAACTGGAATAGTGCTTGACATGATCGTGTACACAGGCACTGACATTGACATACCGAAAGCCGCTGCCAATGACCCCATGGGCATGTCAGGTGCCATCGTCAGGAAAATGTTGGCACCTTACCTGGGCAAAGGCCACATCATCTACACTGACAACTGGTATACTTCTCCTGCTCTCTGCCAGTTTCTTCATGACAACCAAACGGGGTCATGTGGGACTGTCAGAAAGACAAGAAAGTTTATGCCAAAGTTCACAGGTAATGTCATTCCTCTCACAGATGCCTCCTCCAGTGACACACCTTCAGAAGACGACCTGGCCCAGGAACACCGCGAGAGGCATGTGCGAAGAAGGCGACGAAAGGGGCAGAAATACAAGCAGCTCGAGAAGTGTGGGAAACTGATAGCCCTGAAGTGGAAGGATAAGCGAGACGTCCACCTGCTTTCCAGCCTCCACACAGGTGCCCAGATGGATTCTGGCAAAATCCACTACCGAACCAGGAAGACAATCTACAAGCCCGACATGGTAGTGGACTACACTAAGAACATGCGCCTGGTGGACAAGTCTGACTGTCAGCTGTCAGGCGTTGAGTGTCTGAGGAAGACTGTGAAGTGGTATCACAAGCTCTTCCTCCACCTAGTTGATATCACGATGCTCAACGCCTACAACTTGTGGTTGGTGAAAAAGGATATGGCCCCAAACCAGAAGCTGAAATTCCGGGAGTTCGTCTACAACGTCTCATACCAACTCCTGGAGAAGTATGGCACCACCACTCACAGACGTACGGCATGGCGTGGGGATCACATTCCTGACCGCATCCAGCTGGGTGTCGAAAGACACTACCCCATCAACACTGAGATGCTTGGCACTCGTCGCAGGCAGGCGCAGTGCACCGTCTGCAGCACCAGTGTCAGGAAACCCCATGTCACCAAAAGAATCACCTCAATGTGCGCCGAGTGCAAAGTTCCACTCTGCCTGGGTGACTGCTTCAGGGACTACCACACCTTCAAGAATTATTGAGTGTCGCCCTGCCCTGCCCTGCCCTGGACTCGCCCTGTGCCCTGCCCTGGACTCGCCCCCTGCCCCGCCCTGTCCTGGACTCGCGCCCTACCTTACCTGACCTGACCTAATTGATCACGCTACCTCATAATGTAACATATATATTATATAATGTATAAGTTCCAAAGATGTCCCTGTGATATAGCTTTTACATTATATAATTGTATGTTTCATTATTTAGTTTATAAGTTTCAAAGATTTACATGTAATATGCCTTATTTTTTTAGTATATCAATGTATATGTTTGTTATTAGCCAAAGTAATGTGTATATAATTATTTTCTTACCTCAAATGAATTGTACAAAAATAAATATGTTTCAATAAATCCTGTCAAACCTACTAAGATAAAAAAAAAACAATAAAAAAAAAAAAAAACAAGGTCATGTCATTGTATTCTTACAATATGATATATTCTATGAATATTTCATATTGTTTGAATACAATGGCATGATCTTGTAAAAAAAAAATAATGTTTTATCAAAAATGTTCTAGACAATATAAAACCTTCCCCATAACCCCCTCCTGGATTCGATCACACAACCCTACCACACTTTGAGTTTTCCAGTCCGCGACCTTACCAACCATACCACAGGAGCTCATACCAAATATCACTCAAAACTTCGTGTTTACAATCGAAATGACAATATAAAAAAATAAATGAATTATCCCACCAATTTACGTTTGTAAATTGATGGGATTATCAATTATATCATGCCAAGGTTTATAAAAGTTTGTCTCTGTCAAGAATTAGTAATTATATAACTTTATTCTGTCAAAAATTGCCCAAACACTCAGCAAAATTGCCCCTCTCAGTGTGACTCCACTCATTTTCACACGGTCAAGCGGTCACGAGGTGACCCTTGCCGCTCCTTGATGCTCCAGCTACAGCAGCTCTGTCTGGGAACAAAATTGGTATAAATACAATAATGGATAAAATACTCTTCACAAATACATTTGTATTGTATAATATTGTAAATAAAAATTAATAATAACTGTGTGGGTGTCGAAAATTGCTCAACCAGCTTTCTTATGTCTCGCCTACGCGCGTATATTGGATTATACATAGTCATGACTGTCATACAAATAATTGCAGTAGGTCTCGAATATACATTTATATTGCATATTACTTGGAAATAAATAAGTATACGTTTCTCTGGTGGCAATCTACCCTTTCGCAAGTGTAAGGAGAAACCATTCTATATTTAGCCCTCTATCACAAAAGGCAATCTGCCTGTGTTTACTGACCACCGTCGCTGGTGGTCTATAATATAGTACATTATTTACAGTCAATGGCCTACATGTTTCTGTGGTACTTCACATGTGTCTAAAATGCAATGTCTGCTTGCATAAAAATGCAATTCTGAAGTCCATTTATACGTACGACACATGTCTCAGTTTCTCTCTCTCTCGCTCTCCATTCCTGACTCATGTTATTGTAGACCTGTTGGTGGCAAGTTGGCAACGAACACCAGACATCTGGTAGACATAAGGTTCAAAATACCAAGACATCCATACGCCTCGGGCGCCTCCACAATTATCACAAAGCTGGTTATCTATCTAGAGATCTGCCTGACTTCCATCTCTCCACGACTCACTCACTCACTCACTGTACCCCTGCATGCCTCCCTCCCACCCACCCACCCCCAACCCACCCTTTCAGGCTTCCGTCTGCTAGAAACACATTCACAATTTGCGTAAATATCGCATCAATTGGTCTATATGCGGTATATTCCTTGTTATATGGGACGCCTACATACGTACACGTCTTTATTATAGCATGACAGTGCTCTCAATACAAGATTTACGTGATATTTATGGCGTAACACACCCTCTCCCCCTTTCATTCCCAGCACAACTCACTCACACCTTGGTTCACGCATAGAAACTCATTGATAATGTGCGTAAATATCGCATGAATTGGTCT
This sequence comes from Paralithodes platypus, assembly GCA_032716605.1. NCBI lineage: Eukaryota > Metazoa > Arthropoda > Malacostraca > Decapoda > Lithodidae > Paralithodes > Paralithodes platypus. The sequence goes on from CM064554.1 coordinate 18,496,347, forward strand.
ATATGCGGTATATATTTTGATATATGGCACGTATACATACGTACAAGTCTGTATTATAGCATGACAGTGCTCTACGTACAAGATATAAGTGATATGTATGGCGTAAACCACACTCTCAGCTCATAAATTGCCGCCAAACCTCCAACACATCTTCATTCCCGCCTAAAAATTCTCTTATAATTCCCTTATATATTGCAATTTTTGGTCACTATGAGGCATATTCATTGTTATATGGGTGGCCTACACACGTATACATACTCTACATAGCCTAAAAGGGCTCAAAAAAGGAGATATACGTGATAATACGCGGTAACCCACCCCCTCCTCCCTCTCCTTCTATCCCCTGGGCGCGTGAAAATTCGGCAGGGAAATCTCGCCGCTCGATGACAATCTAGCCGCGCGGTGCCATTCGCTCCACATTTTTCAACTACGGACCGTTCCCCCACCCCCCCCAGACATTTTTTGGGGGGTCAAATATATATGGGCCGATGCACGCAAACATTCCCTACACGATGATGTACTTTTTATCGAAATTGGCAGTAGGTCCCAAAATCATCATAGGTGCGCACAGTCTTACCCTGTAGAAAACCCCCTGTGTGCCGCAGAGAGGTTAATGAGGCTCAGGGAGGTCGAGGCCGGTGTGGTAGTAGTGATTGATGATGGTGATTATGGTAGTAGTAGTGGTGCTAGTATATATAATATTTTCGGTTGTCTGTGTGTCTGTCTGTCTGTTCTTTATAGGCGGCCGCAGTTTTTAAGCTAGAGCGTTCATACTTGGTATGCATAGTAAGGGGGTCCCTAGGCAGGTTTTAGTGAAAAAATAGAATTCCCAGGGTGAAAGGGACGGAGAAAATGGGAGCGAAATTGGAAAAAAGATAGTTTGGAGCAGAAAGAGGCCTCCGATCGAAAAGGTGTATGGAACATACACTGTTCGCAGCCCCCCAAAATGGGGGTACGGATGAGGTCAAATCCAAAATCGGAGGTCATTTAGCGGCCGAAATCGAGGTCGCCGTTTAATGAGGCACAGGGAGGTCGAGGCCGGTGATTATGGTAGTAGTAGTAGTGATTGATGATGGTGATTATGGTAGTAGTAGTGGTGGTAGTAGTGATGGTGATTATGGTGATTACCCGGGCAACGCCGGGTACCCCTGCTAGTCTATATAATAATTTTGATTGTCTGTCTGTCTGTCTGTCTGTTCTTTATAGGCGGCCGCAGTTTTTAAGCTAGAGCGTTCATACTTGGTATGCATAGTAAGGGGGTCCCTAGGCAGGTTTTAGTGAAAAAATAGAATTCCCCAGGGTGAAAGGGACGGAGAAAATGGGCCCGAAATCGAAAAAAGGGCCGTTTGGGGCAGGAGGCCTCCGATCGAAAAGGTGTATGGAACGAAAGTTGTTCGCAGCCCCCCAAAATGGGGGTACGGATGAGGTCAGATCCAAAATCGGAGGTCATTTAGCGGCCGAAATCGAGGTCGCCGTTTAATGATGCACAGGGAGGTCGAGGCCGGTGATTATGGTAGTAGTAGTATTGTGATGATTGTGGTAGTAGTGATTGATGATGGTGATTATGGTAGTAGAATTTAAACCCGGGCAACGCCGGGTACCCATGCTAGTTGTGACTATAGCTGGTGACGAAGACAAATACTCTGAGGCCATGGAAGCGATTGTGGCTAAACTCGAGGTTATGCACAAAAAATCCCCTACTCTGACCAACAGTAGTGCCACGGCAAAGGTAGCAGGGGTTAAGTTACCTACACTTCATCTTCCCAAATTTAGTGGAGACCCGGCAAAGTGGACAGAATTCTGGGACCTCTTCCGCTGTACCGTTCATGCCGTTCACAAAGAGTTGTCAGATGTTCAGCGTTTCACATATTTGCGTGGGCAGCTGAAGAGGGAAGCACAGAAGTTGTTGGGGGGATTTAGCCTAATCGCCAGTAGCTACGCCACTGTAATAGCTCTACTTGAGAAGACATACGGACAAAAAAAAACGAATAGAATCCGCACATATTACGAACTTGTGTGAGTTGTCTGCTCCAGTTTATGAGGTAGGTGCGCTCAAGAAGTTCTATGCCGCTTTCGAGAGTACCATTCGACCCCTCAATACGTTAGATGTCAGCGTCGATGAGATATGTACCGTCATCCTAGTCGATGAGATATGTACCGTCATCCTAATGAATAAGTTACCAACACCACTTCGTGAAAACGTGAAAAGAGTGATGAAATCTACCCCACTCGAATTGCAGTCTTTTATAGAAAATTACCAGGCAGAGGTATTCAATATGGAGGGAGTCACCAGTGAACCAGTACAGTAAAATGCCACAACTTCTACATTTTCCACCGTTAATAAAAGTACCGGTAAAGTAAAAATGCAAACCGAGCCCAGGAAATTCGCTTGCTATTTGTGTAGTAGTCCGAAACATGCGTGGTACAAGTGCACAAAATATCAAAGTAGTGAGGCTAGGATAAATAGAGCGAAAAATATGAAGTTGTGTCAAGGATGCCTCTCCGGGGAGCATGGGGGGCGCGGTTGCACAAATACTAAATTATAGGTTTGAGTCCCGAAGGGAGGAAGGAAAACCTAATATTTAGTAGTGGCCCCGGAATCATTGACGATGCGCCTTACGTAGGTAATGGCCAATCTTTGAACACCAAGCTTGCTGTTCAAACTTCCCGCCCAAGGAGAACTCAAAATGCGATTGCCTTACATCGTGAGCAAAACGCTCTTAACCCTTAAAGATCGGGGGCGGACTTAAGTTCACCTCCAATTTGCAGCAAGTTAGGAGCATTATTATGGCTTTTAAAGGGTTAAAATCGAGTGCAAATGGCCGGGAGCGCAGCGGGCCAGACAGCCGACTCCCAGGGCTTACCGCCGCCCATTAACTAATGTTCCCTGTGTTCTCGAGAGGCCGGCAGTGTAGCCAGTAGTGAGCATAGCTGGAAAAAATATGCCGCTATACGCTAAACTCCCATGTTACTGGTATCACTGTATGAGAACCACGAGTGACACAGGAATAAACTATTCGTTCAGTTAATATATTCCAGGGGAAATGAAACATTCATTATCACCCAAATTTATTAATATGTAGGCAAGGAAGCCTGTGGTGTTAATGCCTTTAAGTTTCATAGAATAGTTGGTGTAACACAGGAATAAACTATCCAGTCAGTTTATATATTCCAGGGGAAATGAAACATTCATTATCACCCAAATTTATTAATATGTAGGCCTACATATTCATGGTCTTAGGTAATATTACCAAAATATAAGGGCATAGTGCGCCCTTGTATTGAGTATTGTTCACATGTGTGGGGAGGTTCCTCTCACACCGCTCTCCTAGACAAAGTTGAAAGGAAGGCCTTTCGTATCATTAACTCCCATCCACTCACCAACTCTCTGCAATCTCTCTCTCTCCGCCGCAATGTTGCATCTCTCTCGCTATTCTATCGCTACTATAATAATCAGTGTTCCTCAGAGCTATCCCAGTGCATACCACCTCCTTTACGTAGGGCACGTGGTACCCGTCTTGCAACTCAATCCCACCCCTACTCTGTGCAACTCTCCAACCCAAGAGTGAAACGTTACTCTCAAACTTTCTTCTACTCAACATCTGAGCTCTGGAACTCTCTCCCAGAATCAGTCTTTCCCTCTTCCTATGACTTAAATTGCTTCAAGCTCCGTGTGTCCAGGCATTTTGGCTCGAACGTCCCTTGATTTTGGCCCTGTCACTCTTTCAACTATGGGGGAGGCACTCGCTATAGGCAGCTATGCCTTTTGCCTCCCTCAATCACATAGAAAAAAAAACAAAAACAAAAAAAAACTCTAAATCTAATCCCTGAGATTATTTAGTATATTGGAAACCTTATTGCATCCATAGTGTTTCCTCTTAAAAATTAATCAATGTTCCTGGGTAGGCTTACTTTAGCCTAGGGAACGATTATCACATGACCTTAATACTCGATACATTTTGTCTTACTTCAGAGGCAGGAGGAGTCCTTAGCTAGGATACTCCCCCCCCCCCCCTTTTTTCATAAAATCAGCTTAGCACTAGACTCTCTGCCTTAATGCTATACAGTACATGTACGAGAAGGTTTCATGAGATTGACGGACAGGTAACGTGTGAGAAAAGTATGATTTGATGACCACAATTGGGTCTGTTGAATATCTTCTAGAGAGTAATTATGGAGGAATATAAGTGATGCCGCCCATTTACGGATATCGTGTGATCTTGCCAACACGCCCGGGTTACTCTCCCGAATGACTTCTACTAATAACGCGGCGAGCCGGCGTTTTTGTGATCGAAAACCTGTCCTTGAATCAAAGAGGGCTCCCACCTGTGATGGTCGGGAGGCCCTCATAAATAACCTAAGTGACTGCACTGGACACAATAAATGGTGCCTGTCACCCTGTTTCAGAGCCGGAATTTCGAACTCTGTAAATACATGATTAGAATGTTCATTCTTAGCAATAAAGTTAGGAGCAGGAGCAATATGTACCCCTATGTTGCGCCTTTTAAATCTTAGACAGTTTGGTTCCGAACTCATCGCCGCCAACTCAGACACCTTGGCACCCGTAGCCAGTGCCATTAGAAAAAATTGCCTTTTTAAGTATGAGATCCAAGGGAGGATCTTTGCAATATTTACGGGACTGAAGCATTTCAAGGGCTCGATCCAGAGACCAGGTGGGTGTGAGTTGACGACGGGGAGGGCGGAGCTTGAAGCATGCCCTCATAAATCCCTTTTCTTCCGCTTCCGGTACAGTCAAACCAGTTAAGTCTAGAAATGGTGTCCTAATTGCTGTGAGGTGATTCCCTAATGTGACAACTGACAACCTTTGAACATCAAATAGGTAATTTAAATAGTTAAATACCAGAGCCACTGAGGACTGTCGTTGACCAGTTTCTACAATCCATGTAGTAAATTATTTCCAGTGTGATTGGTACTGTCTTTGGGTTGATGGAGCATATTGAATAATCAATTTGTGAGTCACGGTTTCCCCAACCTGGCCTAGCCACTTGGCCTTCTGAATATCCACAAGGTGAAAGTCAGCGAGGTCTTGAGGTTTCCAATTGTCTCTAAGTGGAAATACGAGATCGGGAGTGACACCGGGTTCTCGCACCACGTCTTCAACTGGTTGTACCACACTTGAGCCGGCCACAAGGGCGCGATCATCGAGACCATGCCCCGGTAATCCCGTAGTTTTTTAACTACTTTGCACATTAAGGATGCGTCTGGAGGTGGAAACAGATAAATGGAATTCCATTTGTTCCACTCTACCATAAATGCGTCCGGACCCCCCGCAGGACTCTGGCGTGTGAGGTACTGAGGTAGCCTGTGGTGCCGCCTCTGATGCGAACAAGTCCACTTGTGGATTGTAGGGCTCCGCAATCAACTTTTGAAAGATGTTTTGTCTGAGAGCCCATTCTACTTGCGTGCTCTGTTGCCAGGACAAAGCATCCGCCCACACATTCGCCACGCCGGGCAGATATGTTGCATGAAGATAAATCCCGAGCCTCGCGGCTAGTCGAAATATCTTTTCCGACAACCCTTGTAACACTCTTGATCTCACTGACCCTTGCTTTTGAATGCATGTCACTGCAGTCAAATTGTCCATTCTGAAGGCTAGGGACTTTCCCGCCTGGCTTGTGCCGTGCTCCTGTAAAAAGAATAGTGGGACTAGCAACTCCTTGGCATTGATATGGAGGTGATTTGATGTTGACCATCGACCTTGGCTCTGGTGGCCTAAGTTTGATTGGTAACCCCAACCCAGGGTTCCTGACGCGTCTGTATCTACCCAAACCGTCGGTGGTGGAGCTGTCCAAGTCAAGGAGTGAATAACTTCTGGCTACGCCCAGGCCGCCAGGATGTTGTGGATTAAGGTAGGAATTGTCCTCAGTGTTTCCGCCGGTAAAAGAGGAAAACACCTGTTCCCTTACAAGAAAATTCTTTTGACCTTCAGGCGACCTAATGGTACCGTCAGTTGTATCCAGTTGAGTGAGCCTACCAGAGATTCCCAGATATTCCTCGTTATCGTCTGGGAGTGCAGAAATCGGAAGAGTTTCCTGCGAAACCTCTGACGATTGTCTACACTCTGACTCAGAGTCAGTAACTCGGTATCCCAGATAAGGCCCACCCATTGGATTTGTTTGGTGGGAATGAGAGATGACTTTGCTAAGTTTACCCTGAACCCTAGTGCTTCTACATGGTTTAATACTTGTTGAACATGGTGAAGGCATATTATCTTGGATTGGGCTACCACTAGCCAATCGTCTAGGTACCATAAAATCATGATTCCCTGTTTGAGCAATGGTAGCAATGTCTGTCGGACTAATTTCTTGAAAACTCAGGGTGCAAGATTTAACCCAAAGGGCATTCTTTGAAAGATAAACGTTTGATTCCCGTTGCGTAAGGCTAGGAACCTCTGAAAGCGTTTGTTGATGGGGACATGCCAATAGGCGTCGTTTAGATTTATTGAGCACATCCAGCCCTGCGGCGGGAGTGACAACCTGATCTGATTCACTGTCAGCATCCTGAATGACTGATTGTGAATATGGGTGTTGAGATATGAGAGGTCGATTACTGGCCTCATCTGAACACTTGTCCCTTTTTGGCACCAGAAACAACCGGGATATGAACCCTGGCATTGACATAGGACTGGGGATTATGATCGGTTTATGTGTCATCTCTTTGATAATAGTTCCCACCTCTAATGAAACTTGATTGAATTCTGTGGGGAAACGTAGGCGAGGTCGCCGGGACCACCGCCAGGAGAGACCTTTGCGGAGCATTGTCCTTGCCCATGTCCGCCGGGGCCATGCCCGGAATAATCTCGGAAGTTGTCAGTCATATAACTGGTCTTGTCCGGCAGCACTACTCTCGGATCCGTCTCGCCTTGCCTTGACGCTGGGAGTAAGAGAGTCCTGTGGTGTGTCTCAGATCTTGGAGGAGGAATGTGACTCTGACTTTGGCACGGGGGGATGAGAGGTCTTGCTACCACCGCTACTGGGTTTACCCCTATGTTGGCCCCGAAACCACCTCCTTCTACCCCTGAGGCTTTTATGGCCTTGGCCTTGCTCGAGACCTTGGGGCTGTTCGGCCAGACAGCCTGGGGAACAACAACAACAACAACAACAACCCCTGAGGTTACCACGCCCTTTTAGGGGTCCCGGTATGAGCAGGGGTTGTGAAAGTCTTAGCTGACTGATTGAACTGTGACTGACCACGCAAGGAACTTTTAGTTCTGAAATTTTGTTTAGCTGCCTGCTCACCCTTGAATGTAAAGATATTGGATAAGAATAATTTTCTACCGATCTTCGTCGGAAGTCTCCTTACCAACTACACTCTTGTTTACAGGCGGCGTTTCTTAAGGGAAGCCTGTGGTGTTAGCACCTTTTTTAACTTTGATAGAACAGTTGGTGTAACACCAGAATAAACTAGTCATTTGGCTTATATATATCCCAGGTTAAATGAAACATTCATTATCACCCAATTTTATTAATATGTAGGCCTACATGTTCATGGCCTTAGGTACTGTATTACCAAAATATTTGTACTCTTACTCTAATTCTAATCCCTGAGATTATTGAGTATATTGGAAACCCTATTTCATCCATAGTGTTTCACTTAAAAATTAATCCATGTTCCTGAGTAGGCTTACTTTAGCCTAAGGAACGGATTTATCATATGACCTTAATACTCGTTACATTTTGTCTCATTTCAGAGGCAGGTAGAGTCCTTAGCTAGGATACTCCATCCCCCCCCCCCACTTTGTACATCCCCAGATCAGTTTAAAACTAGACTTTCTGCCTTAATGCTACACATGTAACCCTTCAGTCCAAAAACAATTTTCTGGCGGAAGTAGGAGGCAAGGTGGGGGATGATGAGTACACAAAAATTTCGGGATTGAAAAATATTGGGAAGGCCTTAATAACAATATCAAGTGCCTCTCCCAAATGGCTCTTGCCCTTAATTTCTTCTTTTCCCTTCCCTCTATAACCCAGTGCTCCGAGACAGGTAATTCACCTGTAACCCGGGTGTGTGCGAGGTACATGGGGCGTAGTGGAGTAAGTACTGATATATCTCTGAGCCCTGCGTCCCAGATAGTTGAGAGACTGGTATTTGGCTAGACCCCATTTCCTCAGTATAATCCCCCTGTTGGCATATATCTCTGAGTGGCCCCTTCGTTAGTGATCCCATTGACCGGGTTGATGCGGCTGGTTGAGTGTCCCACTGAGACTTATCAACCCGTGCATCGGTTTCGTATGTATCTGTTTGTGAATGCCGGTCTGAGGAGCTCTCATGTCTCCGCCGGTAAGAAACTACACTGCCACTTTTCTTTCCCTGACACAGGTAAAACGGCAGCTTCAATCATTGACAATCCGGCGTATTGTCAGCAGTACTGTAATGTTGTTAAAGATCAGCTAAATCGCGGGTTCATAGAGTCCACTGATGAGGAAATTATCACCGATTCGCCTACACATTATCTTGCCCACCACGGGGTTGAACGCGACAGCAAAACTACTCCCATACGAGTCGTGTTTGACTGTTCGGCCAAATTATCACCTTCGGTCTTAAGCCTCAATGATTGCCTGTATACGGGACCCTCTTTGGTTCCAGATTTGGCGAAGGTGAGGTTTAGATGCAAGCCGTATGGGTTTATAAGCGATATCGAGAAGGCGTTCCTCATGCTCTAGTTGGACAAACACGATAGAGACAGTACACGCTTTCTGTGGCCTAGAGACCCCTTTAACGTAGATTCGCCATGTGATGTTTTTCGTTTCAAAGTTGTATTGTTCGGTGCTACCTGTTCACCATTTCTATTGAATGCCACCATCTTAAAACACTTATTGCAGTTCAATGATGTGAATCTCGTCAGCCGGATAAAAAATGGCCTGTACATCGATAACATACAAGGTACCGCGGACACAGAGGACAGTCTTATCTCTGATTATTGGCAATTCCAGCATGCATTCTCGTCAGCCCACTTATACTTACGGGAGTGGGTGACCACAGTTGAAGTCCATTTTGGGACCATATGATGGGATGGATGCCGATCAGTCGTGCCATAAGTATTTAGGCATGCAGTGGCAACCGGGTACAGATAGACTTTCCTTTGGGCGTCGGGATTACACATGTGAGGCTTTACCTACCAAGCGAAAATGTCTTAGCCTAGCTGCACAGTTGTTTGATCCTCTTGGCATCTTATTACCAGTTGGCATCAGGTCACGGTTATTCCTCCAAATTCTATGGCGTACCAAATTGGGTGGGACGAAACTATCCCTTCTGATTTACGATTGACCTTGCAAGAGCTGGTGGCAGATTTGGACAATTGTCAGAGTATAAGTTTCCCATGTCAAATCATCTCGAGTAAACGGGTGGAATTACACACGTTTAGTGACGCGAGTAACTCCGCGTATGGTGCTGTAGTGTACCTGTCTGATGGAGACCAAAGTTCTTTGGTCGCTGCCAAGGCTCGAGTAGCACCCATCAAGACTGTGACAGTACCTAAATTAGAGTTAACTGCGGTTTTGCTAGCCGCTCGTCTTGTTCAATTTATTACAGAGGCACTCAAGGATCATCATGAATTCAATAACGTATATTTGTGGTACGATAGTCAGATTGCGATTGCATGGTTGCGCAGTCAGAAAGTGTTGACCGTGTATGTCAGTAATAGAGTGAACGAGATCCATGGACTACTTCCCAATGCTACTATAAGATATGTGTGCACTAAGGATAACCCGAGCGACCTGTTGACTAGGGGCATTACCGCCAAACAGTTGTCCGATTCTCCGTTGTGGTGGCAGGGGTCTTCGTGGCTAACTTCCACAACAGAGTGGCCAGAGGATCGAGCAACGGCCGTACCAGTTCAGGTAGACTTTCCCGTAGAATCAATGGCCGCAGCAGTCGTCATTCAGGATATTGATGGCATCACAATTGCTTGGGACAGATATAGTAGCTATGATAAGGCACTACGGGTCCTTGCATGGGTTAACCGTTATGTATGTAATTTGCGGCGAAAGGTAAAGGGAGAGCTCTTAACTGACGGGGTTACCCCTTCCTTGCTAGTTAGTGAAATGCGAGCCGCTGAAAAATTAATGAATATGACAGTGCAAAGGGAATCCTATATGAGTGAATAGAGCATCTTGACCAATACCGACCATAATTTACCGGGTACTAATGTTATGAGACAACTAGGACTATTCGTGGACAGTGGAGTGATCAAATGTAGGGTAAAATTCAGTTGGCCACTATCAGCAATGACAGTAAATATCCTATCCTCCTACCATCTAACCATACAATTACGCGTTTGCTTATAGTTAAAAGTCATATTATAGGTAGACTCCTGCAAGGAGATAAAGAAAACCTAATATTTAGTAGTGGCCCCGTAATCATTGACGATTATGCCTATTACATAAGGCACCCTCTTCAAACACTCATCCGCCGTAGAGCATAAAAATATGAGGAGCCTTCATCATGAGTGCACACAACCTCACTCATGGTTCAGTCATTATGAAATTGGGTTCTCACTACGAAAAAACTTCGTAAAAAATAAAAAGAAAAAGAAAATAAGAATAACTATTCAATAAGCTTTCCATATAATCGTGGATGTACTTGTGTGGATCTTTGACCAGACGCTGACTCAGGCGTCATTCTTCCTTCACTGACATATCAAGTAAACCAAAATCCTTAATACATCAACGAATGGGAAGGGGATGGTCGGGAGGGCCCCAGTCGTCAATGATTACGGGGCCACTACTAAATATTAGGTTTTCTTTATCTCCTTGCAGGAGTCAAACCTATAATTTATTAGTGGCCCCTCCATCATTGACGATTATGCCTGATATCTAAGACTGGAGGGGGACATTCGTAATCATATCATAACTCTAGCAAAAGCAGATAATCAAACAACCACATAGTATTCTTACTTCGAAAAGATATATATATTTATTGGCGCAGCACATATATACAAAAAGGGGTACAAGCAGGAGCGTGCTTCAAAGAAGCCTGCTTGATAAAAAAGGTTAACTCTGAGACTCTGAGAACAGATCTGCCAGTTAATAAGGCACCCAACTTAAAATAAGTGGTGAAAAATAAAAAACTTATAAGATTAAATGTGCACATATAAACCCCACAAAACTAGTGGATATATCTCGCAAAATACATCCAATGCTTAAAATTAGATTGTTTCACAGCCAAAACTACTTACAACAACATTGTTGTTTGTACTACCATTGTACTAGCACAATTTTCCTGCACTGAATAATAATAATAATAATAATAATTCTTTATTCCAGACACATAAGATAGATACAGTATAAATACAGTACGACCTAATGGTCCATATCACATACACTTCTCGTCAGAGCACAGATAATAATTATACACAAAGATATATTAATAAAGAAACAATAAAATAAAAAATACAGTAGGCCTATTTACAGAATAGAGTACATATCACATTTTGTCACAATATAACACAGATAGGCTAACTAAGGCTATTGCTCAATGTTGGTTAACACTTATTGCACAGATCATTGCTCATAGTTCAATTAGACCTATATATTACATTACATACTATGTGTGCAGCAGCTTCTGCCAGTGAGATATAATACGAGATTCATAGATATGATCACTAGACCACTATGATCACTAGGGGAGGTGTGGTGGAGTGGTCTTGCCACTGGCCTGGTAATCCAAAGGTCCCGGGTTCAAATCCCGATGTATCAATGGGAAGATATTATTGGGATGGAATTTGTGCTGTACCTAGTATCAGTGCATTACCACAAAGCCCACCGAAACGTCAATAAAATACCCTCATTGTTCCCTGATTAAATAGCACTGTATGAATATTCCCATATTCAAAATATGCTATAGGGGTGCAATGCCTGGTGAGTTATCTGCTCAACAGGTGGCGTTGTGTGTGTGTAAGTGTGAGAGTCCGAGTGTAGTGGGTGAGACAGTGAAGCACGGGAACGAGATGGCTTCAGAGATGGGGTCGTTTCGGGTCATGAGTGAGCACCGTGCCTCATGTGAAGGCAAGATGGCAGGTGCTCGTTGTGCTCTACGTGCTTCACATGTCTCACTCCCTAGACTGGAACAAGACCTCACGGGCTTCACTGTTCATTGTAAAGCGGTGAATGTTAAGGCTCTCAGCCTATGCCCGAGAGGAAGTAAGTTGGAATATAGAAAAAAAAAAAAAAACAAAAAAAAAACAAAAAAAAAAAGACCAAAGAGCTACAATCAGCGTGTTACTGGAGGATTGCAGTCGCTGCGAAAAGCTGTACACCAGTCTCCTGATGACAGCCCGACAGCACTGCACATCCAACAGTGTGCACACCATACTAGTGCTTTCATATTTAGAGAGACCAATGAACATCTTGAGTATATTATGATAGGATGTACACAGACCATTTATGGTGGCTCTCTTATACTTCCACCACAAATGGGCCGTGTACATAGAGGAACAATATGTCCGGAACAAAGTGACTTTAGTTTCCCAATTACACATGTGGAATTTTCTCAAGATGGTGTTACCACGTAAATATAGCTGTCTGCGCTGACGGCCGATATCTGCATCATCTGAGCAATCGTTTGAGATAATGTGTCCCAGGTATTTTATTTTGTTTACTTCTTGAATAATTTGATTATTGAGTGAGAAATTTGGCAGTTTACTTTTATACAGTAATTTTGATCTAAATATAAGAACAGCACTTTTCAGTGGGTTGAATTTAACACAATGTTTACTACCAAAAGATTCACATATATCAAGAAGTTTGCTCAGACCCGCAGAAGACGGTGCAATAATGACCAGATCATCAGCATACATGAGATGGTTGATGATTTTATTCCCACCATAACATCCAATCTGCTCTTTATTCAATTTATCACTTAATTCATCCATATATACATTGAATAAGTAAGGTGAGAGAATACTACCCTGTCTCACTCCATTGGTTACTGTAAAGGAATCCGAAATAATGTTACCCCATCTTACATTAAATGTTTGATTGGCGTACCAGTACTTCAAGATTCTCAGTATATAGGATGGCACTCCCCTTGTTGCTAATTTATCAAACAGGATATTGTGGCAGACTCTGTCAAATGCCTTACTAGCATCAAGAAAGCATGCAAAAATAGAGCTGTTCATTTTGATGTACCCATCCACTAGCTCCTTCAGAGTGTAGATGCACTGGTCCGTACCATGATTCTTTTAAAAACCAAATTGATTACTATTAGTTGAGATATACACTGAGATTCTGTCTAAAATGATTAACTCTAGTATCTTACTTACAATACTTGCAAGGGCAATAGGTCTATAGTTGTCTTTTGATGTAATTTTGCCAGCCTTGTCTTTAATTACTGGTATCAAGGTAATGGACATCATAGATTCTGGTAGGAAACCATTGATTAGAAAGCTGGTAAAGCAACTGCTGAGTTTCTCCAAGAGGAGAGTGGAGGAATACTTCAAATGTTCAGCATATATACCATCAAAACCACAGGATTTGTTAGCATCTAGCCTACTTATTGCAGCCTTGATATTTTCACTTGTAACTTTAATTGTGTCATATTTTTCTTCTTTGTTACACTCTGTTGTAGCAGCAATGGTATTTCCTTGGTGCCCAACAGAGTTAAACAAAGTTTGGTAATGTGTTTTCCAAAGATTGGCTATGTTATTAGTACCAGAGATCCCATCTACACTAACGGGTAGAGGTGTGCAGCTATTATGCATTTTTTTAATATCCTTCCAGAAGGCCAATGTGTCTTTGCTAGCAAAGTTTTTGGCCAATGCTTCTCTTCTTAATACATTTTCATTGTTTTTTATATATCTGATTGCATACTTGCATCTAGCCTTTAGTCTGGTGAACATGTCAAAAATGGGTCCTTGTCTCGGTTTGTTATGATCCAGCCATACACTACGAGCATCTCGGGATGCCTGGTATAGTTCTGAAACATGGTAATTCCACCCAGGTTTGTTAAAAGAGTAATTTGTGTTATGCTTGTGAAATACTATGTCACTAGCCTTAGTAAGACAAGATATAATATTATTGTACAGCTTGCTGACCTCTTCTCGATGACTAGCATTAACACAATTGGGGTCTTCACAGGTAATGGCATCCTCACTGCCAGGATCAAGCTCAGAAAGGAGAGTGTGTGTTAAAGTGCAAAATTGCTCACACTCCTCCTCGTCAAGCCCGCCCCATGGCAGTTTTGGATTTACACTATTGTTTGACTGGGTTAATTCTGGCGCTCTTTCCAAACTAGCTGTTAAGGTCAATGGGATATGATATTCATCTGTATATGTATACTGAATTTCCATATTTGTTATCATATCATGGAAATCAGCACTAGCTACGGTATGATCTAGCCAAGACGTTGAGCCCCATGCTGCACTGACACATGTGTAACTACTATGAGGGAGCATGAGCTGAGAAGAGATAATTAGATCATGCTCACCACAGAAGTTAGTCATATGACTAGCAAACAGAGAGTTACTCATGTCCTTCAGATTAGCATTCCAGTCCCCTATTACAGAGTAGCAGGTGGTATTTAGTTCTTTTAAAAGAGCACTTAGCTCTCCAAGGCATTCCAGGTATTGTTCTTCATTTTCATTACATTGGTAGGGCAAGTACACACTAAGAATAACTACTCTCCGTTGGATATCTTCTATTTCTATACCTGTACACCATGGTAAATTTGTTACAAGTGGTTTAACCCGGCTGTCTAAAGAGTCCCTCCACAAAATAGCTACTCCTCCCGGTGGGTGACCTGCTACTAGACCATCCATAGCATCGGTTGTCGAGACCCCAAACCCATGAAAATTATGAGGTTACCTAAATCCTGTTTAAAATACCAAGTCTCCTGCAGGCACACAATATCACTGGTATTAAATACGTCTACTACAGAGACATTTTCATATCACAATACCCATAACTAGTATCACAGCTCACATACTCCGGCGGGGTCTAGGGTGTCCTATGTTACACTGACTGCACCCCCCCCCCCCCCCCTCCCCTTTCCTTGAAATTAAACAATAAGTGACTTAGGGGCCACCTAGACCCTCTGCCTTAAAGCTATACATGGCAAGGAAGGTTTGTCTAGAGCTACTGAAAGGTATCGAGTCAAAAACGTATGATTAGAGGCCCACAACTGTGTGGACGTAATATCTTCAACAGAAAAATTCTTAAGGAAACGCAAAGAGGCTGCCCACTTGCGTAAATCGTGGGCCCTACCCACAACGCCGGGATTACTCTCTTTAATGACCTCGACCAAGAGAGAAGCCAGTTTACGTTTCATCAAGCGTTTACCCGTACTTGCTACCCATAAAGCACCGTGGTGATTTAGAGGAGCCACCCTCAAATATTTGGTTAGAGCCTGCACTGGACATAAATTATGGTGCACCTTACCCCTTTTCAACGCCGGCACCGTGAACTCTGAAAACATGACGTGTTCACTGTGCTCATTTTTGGCTATGAACCCTGGGGAAGGTGCAATGTGAATACACTCATTAAGCCTACCAAACCTGAGGCAATTAGGTGTGTTGCTCATCGCCGCCAGCTCAGATACTCTGTTCCCGGTAGCCAAAGCCATAAGGAATACTGCCCTTTAAAAAGTAATGTAAAATCTGCAGTATTTTGGTACAGACGGGAATGAAGTAACGACAAAGCTTTGTCCAGAGACCAAGTAGGCATGAGCTGATGGGGAGGTGGACGGAGTTTAAAACATGCCCTCATAAAACCTGTTTCCTCCGCGACTGGTATGGTGAGACCGGTAAGGTCCAAAAATGGCATCCTAATCGCTGTTAGGTGATTTTTCAACGTTACTACAGATAAACGTTTCTGCTCGAACAGATAATTTAAATAATTAAAAACCAAAGCCACCGAGGGCACAGTTTGTTCTGTCCTAAGAATCCAAGAAGTAAAGGCTTGCCAATGCGATTGATACTGTCGTTTTGTAGACTGGGTATATTGATTCATGAATTTATTGGTCACGTCTCTACCATATGGTGCTAGCCACTTGGCCTCCTGAATGTCCATAATGCAAAAGTCAGCGAGGTCTCTAGGTTGCCAATTGTGTCTAAGTGGAAAAACCCGACCGGGAGCGACACCGGGTGCGGGCACCACGTTTTCAATTGCTGGTACCACAACTGCGCCGGCCAAAGGGGCGCGATTAGCGAGACTACGCCCCGATAATCTTGTAGTTTGTTTACTACTTGGCACATTAGAGACGCATCTGGCGGCGGAAACAGATAAATGGAACTCCACCTGTTCCAGTCTGTCACCAGGGCGTCTGGCCCGCCCGCCGGCGTTATCGTCCGGCGGGTGAGGTACAGTGGGAGTTTGTGAGCCTCCTCTGACGCAAACAAATCCACTTGTGGATGGTAAGGCTCCGCAATCATTTGGTCGAAAATGGTTTGCTTGAGCGCCCATTCTACTGTTGTGCTCTGTCTCCGAGACAGAGCGTCTGCCCAGACGTTTGCTACGCCTGAGAGATAAGATGCGTGAAGATGAATGTCCAGCCTGTTGGCTAGAATAAAAATCTTTTCTGACACGTTTAGCAACTTCCGAGATCTCGTTGACCCCTGCTTCTGAATACAGTGAACCGCATTCAGATTGTCCATTCTGAAGGCCACCGACTTGCCCCGTAAAGTAGAGCCGTGAGCCTGAAGGAAATATAAGGGGACTAGTAATTCTTTGACATTGATGTGGGAGATTTCTAAATGGGACCAAAGCCCTTGACCCTGGTGCCCTTGGTTTGACTGAAAGCCCCAACCTATCGTTCCTGACGCATCCGTGTCTACCCATACCGTCGGCGGAGTCGAGAGGTCCATGACATTACTGAGTGCAACATTTCCCTCTTCGCCCAGACCGCTAGTAAGTTGTGGATTAATTTTGGTATGGGCCATAATTTTTCCGCCGGCAATAGCGGAAAACATTTGTTGCCCTCCAATATTAAACGCTTGACTTTCAACCGGCCTAACATTACAGTTAGTTGAATCCAGTTGAGAGAGCCGACCAGAGACTCCCAGACTCTCCGTGTCGTAGTCAGACTGTGGAGGAACAGGAACAATTTCCTGCGAAATCTGTTTCGATTGTCCACACTCTGACTCAGAGTGAGAGTAGCTGTGTCCCAAACCAGCCCTATCCACTGAACTACTCGTGAGGGAACAAGGTTTGACATTACCAGATTTACCTTGAACCCTAGAGATTTGACATGATTTAATGTTATGTTGAAATGTTTTATGCATACTTGCTCTGTCTCTGCCACCACTAGCCAGTCGTCTAGGTACCACAAAATCCTGATCCCTTGTTCTAACAAGGGCATCAGGGCTTGCCGGACTAATTTCGTGAATAAGCGAGGTGCCAGGTTCAATCCAAACGGCATCCTCTGAAAAATATAATTTTGATGCATGATCCGTAAGGCCAGAAATCGTTGAAATCTTTTGTTTACCGAGACGTGCCAATACGCGTCTGTCAGGTCTAAAGAACACCTCCATCCTCCCGGCGGAAGTGTTAGCCTGATTTGATGCACTGTCAGCATCCTGAATGACACGTTGTGAATGTGAAGGTTCAGATATACAGGTCTACGACGGGTCTCATCTGAACACTGTCCCTTTTGGGTACCAGAAATAGTTTGGAAGTAAAGACTGGGTAATTTTGAGGGACCGGGATGATGACATTCTTGGCGATCATTTCCCGGATCAGTGACTCCACCTCTAATGAAACTAGATTTGCCTTTGTCGGCTGACGTAAACGAGGTCGCCTGAGCCACTGCCAGGTGATGCCTTTGCGTGCCACCATCCTTGCCCAAGTATTTAATGGCCATGCGCGGTGACACGTCCGGAATGACCCAGTTAGCAGACAAGGGTTCGCCGGCTGTACTACCCTCGGATCCACCCGCCGTGAGACCGGCCCTGGGAGTGAGAGAGACTTTAGTTTTTTTATGGTGGTGGTGGTGGTGGTGGAGGACGTTTAGCCGACTGGCCGGCATTGGCAGAAGACGGGCCCTGGCCTGGTTTGTTATAGCCTCGTCCTTTCTGACATGTAAACTTTCCTTGTTTATACCTTTACTGACCTTGGGGGGAAGAGGACTTAGGTAGGTGAAAGGGCTTAGACCCCCCCGGCTGCGCTATTGCGACTGGTTTGGGTTTGGGAAAGTTAAAAGCAGGTTTCTTAGAAGGGGCGGGATTGTGCTTAATTAAAGGCCTGAGCCATATTAAATACAGTTCTCCACACATCAGGGGACATTAAAGAGGGAGTTAGCACCGGCGACATGACCGCCTGGTTCGCAATTCGATCAGGAAGTTTCTTTACCAGGGACATCCGTAGATCTTGTCTCGCCCGCACCGCCTCGTGCAAGGCTGTGCAAAGCTGACAGTGCTTTTATATCATTAAAACCGTCATGCTTGGACCAGTCAGAAAACAGTTTTGAAGCTGAGGCAGGGGGCAGAGCAGGTGTAGCAGTATATACAAAATAGTCCTGGTGATAATAGTTAGGAATGGCCTTAATATTAACATCAAGTACATTACCCAAATTATCCAAAGCTCGCAACTTTTTAGATTTATTGCCTTGGATTACCCACTCTCGTGGCACTGGAAGTTCCCCTGACAAAGTGGGCTGTGCGACCTCTGGTTTAGTGGGGATCATCTGTACCCATGAATCATCTGGACCGTATAAAAGGGGCATAGCTACCTTTCTTAACGGTGCTTTATCTAAAGGGGGCGGATTCACATCCGCTACAACCCTTACACTAGAAGTAGTCAGTGCCGCCGAAGCAGGCCTAGGGACCACAGTAGGTGATATAGAGGGAGGGTGCGGAATCTTAGTTAAGGCAATGGAAGTAGTCAGAGGCCGAACATTTGAACTTGTCATGGAAGCTCCCAGGTCCACTGTAGGAGTCTCCGGCTGTTGGCCAATTTTTTTTGTTAGAGCATTAACTAATAACCCATCTATTTCTTCCGCCGTGACAAATTTAGTAGATGACGAACTAAGAGGTGAATCATTCCGATCCTGTGAGTCGTCTAAAACTGAACCCGACTCCTGCACCTCCATGTCAGAGATTATAGACACCTCGTCTTTGTCATCTGGCTCACCATGAGAGGATTCCGCCGAAGCCGGAATCCCGTCGTGTTGCCATGTTAAGTCTGGAATGGATGATGGGATCGCCGCGTCCCGGTGGACGTCAGCCACTACTTGTATCTCTTGAGCCAGACGTGGGCCTTCAGTCCCTGGTTGGGAATACCGCCACACCCCCAGGCCTTGGTCTGCACTCCCTTGGGAGTCCGATACTCCCTCAATCACTGAGCCCCCACTCGACCCTGCTAGAGGGCGATCACTGTCCACTGAACTCTCCAATTCCAAGGTTAGAATACTAATTGGTAAACTGTCCGTCGGTAACACCCCCACCCCAGTCTGACACCCCTCCCGCCCCATTAGATTGGATACTAGATACGTCGGGAGTAGAGGCAGGAAGTGAGGCACAAGGCTCCGGTGAACGCCGGGAGGCCTTTCGTTCATGCGAATCTTTCCTGGAAGATTTGTGGCTTCGGTGTGACCTAGAACTGCTCTTGGACTTTGCAGACCTATCACTATAACTGCTCGTGGACCTCTCCTCTTTGCTCTTCTTACTCGCCGGTGAAGAAGAGAGACTAAGCGGCTGCTGTCTGAGAGGTGACCTGGACCTGGACCGCGCCCGTGACGTGGAGGCTGCCACCGGGGGCGTAGGTTCTCGAGGTCTCTTAGATGTGCCTGGGGCTGGAGTAAGTGCTATACCCTGTCCAGTCTCTGCCGGCTTTCGTACAGTTACTCTAGAGTCTAGAGGGACGTTTAGTAGGGGGGTGCTCAATCAGTAATTTATCCCAAAGAATTACGTTATCGCATTGAAGGGCCTTATGAGCCACTGTGGTAGTCCCGTAAAGCGACCGCTGCGGTCTTATCATTGTCTCGCAATACTTTATGGCTCAATTGAGTACAGAAGGTACAGTTCCGCATAACCCACAAACCCCTTGAGCGGTCTAAACATTTAACACATCTAATGCAAAGAGTGTGTGCAAAGATAGGGATACCTGAACAGGAGGGTGTAACGCACAAAGCAAAAACAGGGGCAAAGGTAGCCATGACAGAGACTGGTGGAAAACTTTACTCCAGGTTCTCTATAGATCCGCCGGGACTCAGCTCTGGAAAAAAAAAAAAAATTCCAGGAATTAATGCTCATAAGGTTAACCCAACATGTTCGAACACAAGTGTTAAATAACCCGCCGGGTAACGAGACGTAATACACAACCACTACAGCTCGCTACGCGGGGGGGGGTTCATAAGTAAAGATTTCAGAATATCTTAACCTGTCCAAAAGATTTATGACTACCCTCTGACATGATATAAAGACCAGCATGGCGTTTATAAATGACGCAGTCTTCCCAGTGGTGTTTGTTAAGATTTTACTGGAAAAAACCCATAAAAAGACGCCGGCCCCCGTATTATCTCGCAGATCAAAAACTGGGAAGCCTGTCTAAATACGAGATCTGACTTCTCCCGAAGCATCTTAGATCGCCGTATGTTGAAGGCGGCGATACAAAACGTATCCCTCAATTGTCTGGTCAACTATAGTGAATTGCAAATTCGTTAATCCCACCCTTCCAAGGTGCACCCGCCGGGTGTGAATTTAAGTTTATAACGTTAACCCCAATTGCGTCCTAAATCGCCGCATGTTGAAGGCGGTGATACAAAAACGTATCCCTCAATTGTCTGCTTAACTATACTGAATTGCAAATTCGTTAATCCCACCTTTCCAAGGTGCACCCGCCGGGTGTGAAAATAAGTTTATAACGTTAACCCCAATTGTTCCTATCCCCACTTCTTTGCAAAAGATCGCCGGGGAGGAAAAAACCAACCAACAACAGCCTAGTTTTTACTGGCTTTGCAAAACCGGGAAAAACTACACACCACAAGTGTCCGCATGAACACTGTTAAATGGGTACAGCCATCCCGCCGGGAATCAAAGGAAGCCTGAACACAGGCTCCATCAGAGACGCAGTCTTGGAGAGCCTCAAACAACCACTCGCCGGGGAAAACAAGCCTTTTTTAACCACGCGTGGCTAAAACTCGGCAACCAGCCGGGTTTTCACGGTGTAACCGAGAAAAACCCGCCGGAAACGGCAACCCAACCCGCCCAGATTCAATCTGAACGCACCAATAGACCGTGGAGTTAGCCAAAGCACAACTAACCCAGGGCACACAAATAGTCCGTGGAATTAGCCAATACACAACTAATCCAGGACACAAAATTAGTCTGTGGAATTAGCCAATACACAACTAAACCAGGACACACATGACACAGTAGTACATATTTATAACATAAATCAATAACACTTGTACATGTGGCAAAGCTACGAGAGGCTGGCTAGGCCTAGGCAGACGGAAATAAAAAGTAATCATGTCGTAATATAAACAAAAAGCACTGAATATTATCACAACAGGAACCACCGTCAACACACCACTGTAGCAAAAACTTCCCGGCAAAGGGAAGAACTGACTGGGGACCCAGAAAAAACTTCACTAAGTGAAGAAAAATACACTGGGAATGTCAGAGAATAAAAAGCTACCTCATCAGAAAGATAAAAGGAAGCAATAATAATGCGTAGTGAAAGCCGCCTACATCACAAAGCTAGCTAACCGCGAAAAGTTCACGCGTCCACCACGGGACCACGAGGGTACACCCGAAATAGATGCCCCAAACACACGACCCAAAATACACTGCACTGCGGGCAGTGTACATCCCGGAGTAAACAAATGAGAAAAAACTCACTAGGGACGCAGCAAATGCGGAACCAGCGGAGCGTGGGGAGGCATGTCCGGGTAGGTTGAGTGCAGAGCAGAGAAGGAAGAATGACGCCTGAGTCAGCGTCTGGTCAAAGATCCACACAAGTACATCCACGATTATATGGAAAGCTTATTGAATAGTTTTTCTTATTTTCTTTTTGTTTTTATATTTTACGAAGTTTTTTCGTAGTGAGAACCCAATTTCATAATGACTGAACCATGAGTGAGGTTGCGTGCGCTCATGATGAAGGCTCCTCATATTTTTATGCTCTGCGCGGTAGATTCAAACTACGGCGGATGAGTGTTTGAAGAGGATGCCTTATGTAATAGGCATAATCATCAATGATGGAGGGGCCACTAATAAATAGTATGTTCTCATTATGGTGTGGGTCATGTGGTAGCTTATTTGCGCCAAAAATGGTGGATCCCACACATGAGACAGACGGTAAAAATGGTACTACGAAAGTGCATAGTATGTAAGAGACTTCAGGTATTTAAATCCTACTCACCAAGGAATGCACCTCCCTTGCCTAGTATTAGAGTACAAACAGCCTCAAGATCCTTTCTCAGTGACCGGTATAGATTATTCTGGCGCATTATTAGTAAAGGGTAATCCCGCTATTAAGGCTTACATTGTATTATTCACCTGTGCCATCACCAGGGCGATTCACCTAGAAGTAGTAACTAACATGTCTTGCGAAAGCTTTATGCACACGTTCCGCCGGTTTGTTAGTAGGCAGGGCTTTCCTCAAATAATTCTAAGCGATAACGCGACAACATTTGTTAGTGCAGCCAAACAGCTGGCCGAGATATCTAAAGATCCGGTAATTCAGAATTTTATGCTAGAACACCATTGTGAGTGGCGTTTTATCCCCGTCAGAGCTCCTTGGTTCGGTGCCATTTGGGAAAGGGCAATCGGGATAGTGAAAGCCGGATTAAAAAAGGTTCTCGGTAGAGCATCGGTAACGTTAGAGGAGCTGCAAACTATTCTATGTGAAATTGAAGCCTGTGTAAATGACCGACCTTTTGGTTATGTCTCGAGGGAACTAAACGATGTGAATGCTATTACGCCATCTCACATGCTAAGGGGTAGACGATTAAAATCATTCCCGAAAGAAGCAATAGCCGATGAGGAATTGACAGATCCTTCAATCCGCAGGGATAATGTTATGACTGCTGGATATCACTATATGAATAAATTGTCAAAAGATATCTGGAAACGTTGGCAGTCTGACTACCTCTTGGCATTGAGAGAGACGCATCAGTGTCACTTGAGGACTGAAGGTAAATCATGGCCGAAGCTAGGGGATGTTGTCCTAATACATGACGACGGTCCTC
Organism: Paralithodes platypus; assembly: GCA_032716605.1. Taxonomy (NCBI): domain Eukaryota; kingdom Metazoa; phylum Arthropoda; class Malacostraca; order Decapoda; family Lithodidae; genus Paralithodes; species Paralithodes platypus. The sequence continues at coordinate 18,519,492 of CM064554.1, forward strand.
GGCTAATGTGGAAATTAGGGAAAATCACTGGCCTAGAGGCGGGCATGGATGGAATAAGTCGGGTAGCGCATCTTAAGGCGAGTACAGGTGTCACCACTCGCCCCATTTTTAGGTTGTACCCCTTAGAACAGGCAGTAAGTCAGTGCGTGGCCCCTTCCGATGAACCGTCGACTCAAGATCTCCCTCTTAACGCGTTAGGCGTTGATCGGGAGGTGAGCGATATTGAGTTACGTCCCTCCCGTCAAGCCGCGTTAGGCGCTGCTTCTTTATGGCGGAATAAAATAGCTTCTGGCCAACTGTAACCTATAAATTGTGTATATATATGTACCCTAGCCTGGATTAAGATTAAGAGATTATAAGTATTGACCTCTCCTAGCCTGGATTAAGAATTAATTTTAAGTAATTGTAAATATTGATATTGCTCGTAGCTTGGATTAAGACTGATATTTCAGTACCTTTAAGTTTAGTATTTAGGCCCTTGATCGGCCGGGATAAGATTTGGATATTCCACCTTTGTGGTGGCAGTGTGTCATAACTTGACAAGTCTACCTTGATTTATTCTCTAATACGTTTTCTTTGGTAACAATAATATAAATTCTTTAGTTAATATGTAGTTTAAATATTACATTCATACATTATAGTATCCAATTTAATTTACTGATATTGATCAATGTATATGCAAATGTATGAGTGTACCTTGGGTATAAGGTAGATATGAAAGATGCAACCCCTTAGTTAAGACTTTAGATTCGTAACCGAGGTCCCATATGTAAACAAAGGGGACCTCACTTGCTGTATAGAAGTCCATCTGCCAACATTCAATATTAGTGATCATCAATTATCTGCTACATCCTCCACTCAACTTCTTCAATACTTCGCTCTACATTCAGATAAGCCTTTTCTATAATCACTGGGACCCATATTATGTTATGAGTGCTTAAATTTATGTTTCACATCATCATTTTCAAGGTTATTATTTCCTGTTTCTTATATATAGCTCTTGTCCCAACAGTCCAGACAAGATAAAATCTGTATGCTTGAAAGCCTCCTAAGCGTGCTTTGAAAGCCGCGTGGCGAAACGTTTGTAAACAAGGTCAATCGTAGCGCCGCCAAGCCTCAACAAGAAGAAGAAGTCCGACCTTGTCCGCCATTGCCAGTTATAGCGAAAATTAGTCTTCCAAAGTGTCCGATATGGCTAAATACGCAGAAAAACTCTCTCCACAGAAATTGTCATCACACATGAACCAGTTGACCTAGAGAGCTCTACTGAACGTCAGTCTACAGATACAAGTAAGGGCTACATTTTGAGATTTGTGTGAATTCTCCAGCTATTAAATTAACAAAAATAGGCCTATGTTTACATACAACGTTTTTTGGCTAGATCGCCCGGGTAAGACTATCAACATTTAGAAATGCTGCCTGGGCAAGAAGGGTTAAGCGGTGTCTGTGATGGAGGGGGCTTTGTGATTTTCGGTCTGCTTGATATGCGGGCAATATGGCACTGATTGATTTGGCTGTTGTCTGGATATGGGAGCAGGTGTTTGGTTGTGTTTGGCTCTTGTTGGCTGGTCCCCGTCATTTCACATATATATATTTAAATATATATAATTATACACAATAGAGCGTCTGTTTTGCCTGACGATTTGTAGCGCTCCATTCAATATCATATTCATTAATGTATTTCTTTTCCAATTTGAGTGTCGGTGAAAGATAATTATGTAATACCGACTTCCTTAAAATATCTTGGTGACATTTGCATATGAATACAATATAATATTATTTGTTTAAGTTATTTTTTATGTATAGTATTGAGTCAATGCCATATGTATTGGTTTAGACAACACAGTTGATTCAGCTAAACAAGGACTACGCGCGAAAAGATGGACGGCAGTGGAGGCGATTAGGGGTAAGGTGGGCTGTAGCACGGTATAGTAACATAGAAGGTAGACGCAGTGAATTCTTGAACTCATATACATAAAGGCTTCTAAAAAGCACTAAACAGACGTCTATCAATTATTTTTTATTTTGTGATTTCACGCTCAACCATGGTACCGTCATAATATAAGATATACTGTAGTTGGTGGAATAACGTTGATTATTCTATAAGCGAGTATTTAGTGAAATATTCGTATACCATCATGGCTTGTTTGTTGACGTAGGCAGTGTTCTCTCTGGCCGTCAGAGGGCACCACCGTCCGGTCTGCTCCCCCCCCCACTCCCCCCTCTAGATTCTTAGCTGGCCATATACTCTTTATATAAACTACACATATATCAAATAACAATGCTAACATGTAGATTGGGTCCTACTACAATAATATTATCGATATCAATCGACATTACTCTAAATATTAGGTAATTAGGTCAACAAAAATATCATCGCATTTCCGCGGTAAAATTTGAAGCGACGTCGGCTATATACTACCTCATAGCCGTATATATAAGCTTCAAATGCAAAAAATAACAACTTTAGCAAATAGACTAGGGTCCTGTCACACTATATATGTATATGTTTATCCATGTCACTTTACATTTTCGGTGGATAACGCAATATACTGATCCTGTTAGAACACCATATTTAGCTTGGGAGATGGTACAGGAGTCATTCAGTGACGTCACAGAGGCCCAAACAAGTGACTGTCGTGGTTCCAATACTACTGCCATGCGCCTACCTCCTTATGTTACTATACCGTGGGCTGTAGCACCTTCGAGGAGAAAGTGTCCAAGGCGAAGTTAATGTTCAAGATGAGACTGGGAGAGATGGTAGAAGGGACGTGGGTGAGGAGGGTACACGAGTGGACAGGGGTGAAGAGTAGATGTGGAAGGGAATGTTGGAACAGATTGAAGAGGATAGGAATGAGAAGAGGTAGAAATGGAGATGTTAACATATGAAACAGGGGAAAGATTAGAGGAGAGAGGTAGAAACCTTGAAAACATTTTGATGAAGAGTCGAGCAAAGGGGACGGAAAGATTGGAGGAGGGCGATGGAAAATAAAAAGATGCTGGAGAGGTATAGCAAGAAAGAGAAACCATGCAAGGAGAGTTTTTTTATGAGGGAGATTGGGCATCGCAGTTATTTCAGTTCAGAGCAGGGGCAGCAGAGGTTAATGCACGAACGTGGAGATGAAATGGAGAGGTAAAATAATGTGAAGAATGTTGGGTGGGGGGGGAAAGAGTGGAAGAGACTTTAGAGCATGTGCTGGTAGAATGCAAGGCGTATGAAAGGGAGAGAGAGCGTGTGGAAAGAAAGATGTTGAGCATATTGGGGAAGAGGAATGGCGGAGAGTGAAGACGAATGAGGATATGGGTATAGCATATATCATAGGGCTGGAGGGAGTGGAGGAAGGGGACACAGGAGAGAGCATGGAGTGCACTAAAGAGTATCTGGAGAATATATGGAGAGTGAGGATGAGAAACAAAAGATAGAGAGAGAGAGGAGAGTGTAAGGGATTAGAGGAGTTTTCCTGTTAAGCTATTTCTTTCAAATTTATCCTACTTCTTTATTATCTCCCTCTTTCTTGCTATTTTATATCTTCCTGTTTTTTCTTAGCTTTCCCTAAAAGGGAAGAAGCCGATACAAAGGCGTGGGATGACCCCATAAGAAGAAGAATATAGGTTTGAGTCCCGAAGGGAAGAAGGAAAACCTAATATTTAGTAGTGGCCCCGGAATCATTGATGATATGCCATAAACATTAATGGCATTCTTTGAACCCAAAGGGGAGTGTTCAAAACACCCGCCCCCGAAGCGCAAGAGACCAACATCGTAAGTGTACGCTCATAATTTCTTACGGACTCGTCATTATGAAGCGGATGCCAACTACGAAAAAATAAAAATAATAATAATAATAATAAAAGAAAAAGTATGAATGCTCTAAATCTGCTATGCTTTCCATCGTGTGGATGTTGATAGCGTGGGTTTGCCCCTAGACAGTGACGCGTCATTCCTCCTTAAATGATATATCAAGATAACTTAGAAACATCAAGACAAATGGGAATGGGATGGAAGGGAGGGCCGGAATCGTCAATGATTCCGGGGCCACTACTAAATATTAGGTTTTCCTTCTTCCCTTCGGGCCTCAAACCTATAATTTATTAGTGGCCCCTTCATCATTGACGATATGCCTGATATCACAAGTCTGGACGGGGACATTCGTGACAAATATCCAACCACTAATAGAAAAATTGGATGAAAATAAACCCAGAAATAGAGCTCAACATTTTCTTTATTTTGTATACAAAATACAGTAAAATAGAAAAGAATGTACAGGTAGCACACTTAAAAATATACCTGTGGAACAACATATTCTGTAATCTTTAGGATAGAGATTGTAGAACAGTTGTATTGCATATAAAAACATCTTTTATGTACCAACAATTCCTCTTGCATAAATATATATACAGATATGGAACTGTTGTAAATATAAATGTCTTGTATAAGTATATTCTCTTATATCTAAAACAAAAATTATTCATCACTCATGACTCGATAACGAGTTCTTGAGACACATTAGGATAACGATTATCACAAAGTATTTCGTTATGTATACGAGGTACAAAATATTACCCGTTTTCAAGTAATACATATCACAGTGCTTTTGTATGCACTTACCATATTCCGGCGGGGGTGAGGGTCTTACATATCATGTGCCCCCCCCCCCCCCCTTAAAATTAACAAATAATCATAAAGAGCACCATACCATCAGACCCGTTGTCTCAATGCGACACAAGCCACACGTGGTTTATCAAGGGTAACAGACAGGTAACGCGTTAGGAAGGTGTGATTGGACGCCCATAACTGCGTCTGTTCTATGTCAGTGACTGAATAGTTTTTAAGAATCTAAGGGATACTGCCCATTTTCATATGTCGTGAGAATGCCCCATGGCTCCCGGGTTACTTTCCCGTATCACATCAACTAAGAAAGCTGCTAAGCGCCGCTTCGTAAAGCGTTTACTTGTCTGATTTACCCATAGAGCTCCCGGTTGATTAGGAAGGAACATGCCGATATAATTCATTAGAGATTTCACCGGGCATAATTTATGGTGAGAATCTCCTCTCTTGAGCGCAGGAACCTAAAATTCCGAAAAAAACATGATCACTGTGCTCATTCTTTGCAATAAAGGTAGACGACGGAGCAATGTGGACACTGACATTACGCCGGCCAAACCCGAGACAGTTAGGTTCGTTGCTCATCACCGCCAGCTCAGATACCCGGTTTACTGTAGCCAAGGCCATAAGGAACACAGCCTTCTTTAAGATCTATTCAAAAATAGGATTGTGACTATATTTCCGAGAATTTAGTAATGACTATAGATTTGACTCCTGTAAGGATATAAAGAATACCTAATATTTAGTAGTGGCCCCGTAATCATTGACGAACATGCCTATTACATAAGGCATCCTCTTCAAACACTAATCCGCCGTAGTTTGAATCTACCACGCAGAGCATTTAAAATCTGAGGAGCCTTCATCATGAGCGCACGCGACCTCACTCATGGCTTCAGTCATTATGTATTGGGTTCTCACTACGAAAAAAACTTCGTAAAAAATAAAAAACAAAAAGACAATAAGAATAACTATCCAATAAGCTTGCCATCATATCGTGGATGTACTAGTGTGGATATTTGACCAGACGCTGATTCAGGCGTCATTCTTCCTTCACTGACATATCAAGTAAACCAAAATCCTTAATACATCAACGAATGGGAAGGGGATGGTGTGACGCTTCTGCATAGTAGCCATGCGCGCGCTTCGGCTGCCCAGCCGTTTAGAAACCGGCTGGTGGCAGCCGGTCGGCAGGCTTTTCCTTAGTATATATCCTACGACAACGTAACTAATGTCTGGGATATTCTTATGTTGTTTCACAGCTTGAAGCTGCCCTTATTCTTAACCAACGCATCTTAGTATATTTTATTCTCGATAGTTGATTATTTCATTATAATATATAAGATGTAAGTCTAGTGAGGGCGGGAGGAGATGAGCGGGAGAGAGAGACTGGCTTGGGACGTTGCTTCGTTTGCCAGCTTGGGACGAGCCTGAAAGCGTTGCCATATGCATTTGATCGCAGCGTTGGGCTTGGTTTCAACTCACGCACGGGGTAGAGGATTTTGACCCGGCAACTGTGTTGAGTGTTGCCGAGCATGGGATGTGTTTTGCATGCCTGGGATGGGGTCCGGACGGATTCAAGACTCAGAGCTCACCTCACTGTCGTACCCTTCGGAACCCCTTGATATCTATCCCTCTCAACCCCACTTAGAAACTTTCTCTCTTACTTTGTATACCTTCCTTCCACTACTTCACCAATCTATTTAATTATCCCATCCCCTTGATAGACCTTATATCTATTATTGTATTAATGACGAGCTCTCAGATAACTAGATAGGATTTAGGGCCTTATGCAGAGATTTAATTGTTAATGAGACCTAGGAAGCTTTTTTGTTGTCTCATATTTGGTGGTTTCATGCTTGCTAGTGTGTTCTTGTGTCAGGTTAGCAGGGGCTAGACCGGAGGGGAGTCTTTTTGCGATCCTTTAAGTAAAGTCTGCTGGTGCGAGTCCTGTGGACCCGCACGACTTTACTAGGATACCCGTGGGAGTCTGGGGGCATTTTCTTGTCTGTGTCCCTGTGTGTCTAGTGTTGTGTTGTGTGAGGGCCCTTGCCTAGTCCACTCAGCACTGCGCTAGCACGTCTTGCTTTTGTTTTAGGGTCGCCAGGAGAGAGTCAGATACTTGGGATCTGAGTCTCTCAAGAGAGCACCCTTTCAATTAGAGTAATTTGGCGCACAGACTTGGGAACGTCCCTAGGCTAGAGCAGGTGGCTCAGCCCGGGTATCCGAAGCCTATATCCTTCCGGCTAGACCTCTGCCACCTGGCAGATTAACAGCTAGGGGTTTATTATCTCTGTATCCTTGTTATTGTGCCACAGTTTACCGTTTTTGTGAGCATTGTGAGTCAGGGTGTGGCTTAGAGACTCTGTCCGAGCAGGCTTGCCTGACTAAGAGTGAGAAGCACACCTGTATGTGATTATGTTGCGAGTTGCTACCTTTATTTAATTATACCTATGCCATTATACACTGTAGGTCCTATCACTAGTATTTATTCCTGCTTATGAGTTAAGAGTTCTCTAAATCCGTAACTTACTTTCTTTGCTAAGCATCAGATCCTACAGTAGCCGCATGCAGTTTAGAAATCTGCATCTTGTCTACCGGTACGATGTTTTGAGGACTGTTTGCTTTCACCTTCTTTCACGCAGGGGTGATTAGTTGTATTAATTAACGTAACGTTAAATGTACTTTCTTCTAGTTTGTTATTAAATTGTTTCTTCAATTTAATTCCGTTATCTATCTTTTCCTTGAAGCTTTAAGTCAACTTAATTGTGTGATCTTTTATATAGCCTGCTTGACTATCAGCAGTCTATAGTGCGTGCACCCTGTAACCGAGTCATAGGATACCTCGTTGTGCAGGCAGGACTCTTGACGGTTTAGGGTGGTTTGTTGCCTGGGTTTATAGATAAGGGTTGGATCTAGCGTTTTCCGTTGTTGCTTGTTGCCGCATACCTAGTCCAATAGAAAGAGCCCAGTGTTTATATATCCCAGGACGTAACAAATGGCGACCTTGCATAGGATTTACTGAACAGAGGAATATAGTGGTCATTTGTTTTGAGATTCCTTATGATTAGAGGAATACAGTGGACATAGAGTTTTTTTTTTGGAGCAACCAATATTACACATTAAAGACTTTAAATAACATTAGTATATACATACTTGCATAGGAGATAAGGCACATTCTATAACCGTGATAATTACTGCAGTACACAAACATGTCTAATACATCAGAACACAGTGATGGGTCAGGTCACGATATGGGCTCGGAGGGAGAAAGACCTGTGGAGTGGCTAGTCGATAGCAAGGAGGGTGCTAGAAGATTTTTAGAGGTGCCCCTTACCGCTGACAGGGTGTTGAAGCTGAATAAGTATGGCTTAAAGTGTGTGGCAGGTCTTCAGGGTCACCAGGGTTTAAGTGGCATGAGGAAAGATCAGCTGAGGACTTTGATATTGGGTTTAGAAGGGAGAGACCTGGGTGGAGAGGCGACTGGGGGCCCCGGTCCCCAGCCCCCCCTCCACTCTACCCCCATATCAAACGTCAGGGTGCCTGAATTTAGTACATACCCCCAAGTTGATGGTCAATGGCAGCGTGGAATTCAATCACAGCGACCCTCTCCATTAAATGCACCTTCCCCTCCTCAAGGGTTGACTCCAGATTTGTTGTTTCGGCTTGAGATGGCCAAGGTTGAGGTTGCTAGAGCTCAGGTTGAGGCTACCGAAAGACAGGCTAGAGCTCAGGTTGAGGCTGCCGAGAGACAGGCTAGTGTGCAGGCTGAGGTTGCTATACGAGAGGCTGAACTGCAGGCAGAGTCTACTAGGTATCGGGCTGACAGGGAGCTGGAGAGATCTCGAGTGGAGGTAACAGGGCGAAATATTGGGGGAGGTAACAGACATCGGGACCAATCATTGTCGCACCTGCTTAAACTAGTTCCTGTGTTCGATGAATTAGGTGTGGCTGAGTTTTTTATGCGATTTGAGAAGAAGTGTCAGGAACACCAGTGGCCTCAGGAAAAGTGGGCAGCATTAGTTTCATCAAGACTCCTAGGAAAGGGACTAAAAGCGTATGATGCACTACCTTTAGAGTCCTGTGTAGTTTATGATGAGCTAAAGAAGGCTGTGCTTCGGGCCTATGAGTTACAACCAGAAACTTACCGCTTGAAGTTTCGGGGTGTTACTAAGGGCAAGGATAGTACCTTCCTAGAACACGCCCGGGACTTGTCTGATGCACTACGACATTGGCTGCGTTCCGAGAGGGCAGCTACTTTTGAGGAGTTGAGTGAGCTGGTTCTCTTGGAGCAGTTCTTTAAGTGCACAGGCGGGGACTTAACATTAAATATAAAGGAAAAAAATCCTAGAACTCTCCAGGAGGCAGCAGAAATGGCTGACCTCCGACTGTCATTAATTCGAGGGTGCGGAGCAGCAGCTAGGAGTGAGTCGGGTGCAAAGGATCGTACCCCTCCCCCTCCCAAGAATTTTGATACACATAAATACACAAAACCATCTAGCACTGACAATAAAACTGAACATAAACCAAATACCGTCCCGTATAAGAAGTCTAATGGTACCTCCCACTCCCAAGGGAAACCAAAGAGTAAAGAGTGCTTTGCATGTCACAAGGAGGGTCACTTTGCAAATGCTTGTCCGAACAAGCCACCAAACAAGGTTGTGTCATTGGTCCGCAGCATAGGGATGTCGCCTATATCTTCTGAGTTTGCCAAGGGTAGTTCGTCAGAGGTTGGGACACAGCCTGTGTTCAAGAGTCCGGAAGGCTCGAACCCTGTCCGCGACGTTTTTGGGGGTCATAGAGGGCATGGTTTTGTGAGGTGGGCTGGCAAAAGGCGAGGAGTTAAGCTATTGCGTGATACGGGGGCTTCTCAGACCTTGTTAAAGAACTTTACTGTTAGGCCGATTAACGCTGCTCGGGTGGTGGTAGTTCAGGGGATCAATGCTACGAAGTCCTACCCGCTGGTGCGGATGGAGCTGGAGGTGGGTGGTGTGACGAAGGAGCTGGATGTCGGAATTGTAGAGAACTTGCCTGTTGGGGGCGTCGACCTCCTCCTCGGCAACGACTTTGCGGTGCCTGCTTCTAAGGTTTCACCCTTGGTCGTTGCCGAGAAGGCGGCTGACGTTAGTAGGGAGGAACAGGAGTGGGTTGAGAAGTGTAGCGTACAAACCATGGCGTGTGTTGTGACGCGTTCTCAGACATCCGGAGCCTTGCAGCCACCACCTCAGTCTATCAAACCGCGGAGGAAAGGTCACAAGAAAACGGGAAGTGTTGGTCAATTGGAGAGTTTTGAGCCGGCAGTGTTTCTTGGTGACTCATTATTGGCACCTATATTAGAGTCTGGAGAGGCCCCGGGGCCTGTCGCCGCTAGTGCAGGGCAGGAAGAGACTCTGCGACAGCATCGTTATGTGCAGTGTGAGGAAAGGATGGCTCAGCGGGACATTGGAGGTGGAAATAAATTATTTAAGATGAACTTGGATAATCTCGCACCTGCTGATATATGTTCCTTGCAGCTGGAAGATCCTGAAGTCAGGGCGTGTGGTAATGGTGCTGTCGAACTGGAGAGCGATGGGGATGCGCAGCCTGGTGATTTTTTCTTGTCCGAGGGGATCTTGTATCGGATACATCAGGATCCCAAAAAAAAGTGGGATAGCGGGTCAGGATTAGTGGACCAGTTAGTAGTACCGAGGGTGTGCCGTGAGGGCTTATTGAGATTAGCTCATGATGTGCCTTTGGCAGGGCACCTGGGGGCACGTAAGACGGAGGCAGCTCTGAGCAAGCTTTTCTGGTGACCTGGGTTAAAGGCGAGTGTCGTGTCATGGGTGTCACAGTGTCACACTTGTCAAGTTGTTGGGAAACCCAATCAGGTCATCCCGAGAGCCCCATTACAACCCATTCCTGTCATTGGGCCGCCCTTCAGCAAAGTAGTTATCGATATGGTTGGCCCATTGCCCCCCACTAGTGCCGGCAATACATTTTTACTAACTGTAATGGATGTAGCAACACGGTATCCAGATGCTTACCCCATGTGCAACGGGATGGCTAAGACTGTTGTCAAAAACCTACTTGTCTATTTCTCTCGTTATGGCTACCCTCAGGAGATCCAGCCTGATCAGGGATCCAATTTTACCTCTGCTCTGTTTAAGCAGACCATGCAGCAACATGGGATAGTGTCTGTGGTGTCATCTGCCTACCATCCCGAGAGTCAGGGAGTTTTGGAAAGGTGGCACTCGACTCTCAAGAGTATGTTGCGGTGTTATTGCATGGAAAATGGGAAGGACTGGGATCTAGGTCTCCCATACGTTTTATTTGCTGCGAGAGAAGTACCTGGGGAGAGCTTGGGATATAGCCCGAACGAGTTGGTTTTTGGACACAGGGTCAGGGGGCCCCTCCACATAGTCAAGGAGATCTGGGAGGGAGTCGCAAAGCCATGCTCGCTTCTAAAGTATGTAGTTGAAAGCCGTGAGAGAATGCTAAAGAGCTTGGAGGTAGCAGGTCGGAACCTTAAGAGTTCACAAGCTCAGATGAAGGACAGATACGACCAGAAGGTGAAGCTGAGGGAGTTTGAAGTAGATCAGGAGGTACTGATACTACTGCCTCTGGTGGGACACCCCTTGTCTGCCAAGTATTCTGGTCCGTATCGGGTTGTAAGGAAGGTTTCTGATCTCGACTATTTAGTAGCTACTCCTGATCGTAAGAAAAAGAACCAACTTTGCCATGTAAATCTGATGAAAGAGTATGTGAGGCGCCCCTCCGAACCTCTCACTGTCCCGGTGTTGATCTGCAGCGATCGTGGTGGAGAAGGAGGAAGGGACAGTCAAGCTGCGGGGGAGGATAATTGGGATTGTCATGTTTCCGCGGATCAGTGGGCGGGGAATTCTAGACAAGTGGCTCACGAGTTGATATTGCACCTGCCTGAGCAACAGCGTGTAGCTGTGCAGCACTTGTTTGATTCAAACCCAGCTGTTTTCGCGGAGCATCCTGGCCTCACTACTCAAGCGGTGCACGATGTCGATGTTGGGGACCACCCGCCCTTTAAATCAGTGCCATACCGTGTTCCCCCTATTGAATTACCAGCACTTAGGGAAGAGCTGGATTATATGCTGAAACGTGGGCTGATTTCTGAGGGTGCAGTAAGGTGGACTTCCCCAGTCACACTCCAGATGGCAAGGTGCGGTTTTGTATAGATTTCCGCAGGTTGAATGGTTTAACCCCCACAAATGCCTACCCTCTCCCTCGCGTGGACGACAGTGTGGATAAGATAGGAAAAGCCAAGTTCCTCACTAAGATAGACCTTGTTAAGGGTTATTGGCAAGTGCCCTTGTTCGAGGTGGGGATGGGTCAGGTGTGCCCTCCACAGACAAAGATCAAAGCCATCGATCAGTTTCCCCAGCCTACGACTAAGAAACAAATCATGCGGTTTCTAGATATGATAGGCTATTATCGTCGCTTCATCAAAGGCTATTCGACTGTACTTGCACCTTTAACTGACTTATTATCTAAGGACAAGAAGTTCCGGTGGTCTCCTGAGTGTGCAGAGGCGTTTTCCTTGGTGAAACACCTGTTATGTACCCACCCCATACTCAGGGCCCCGGACTTCAGCAGACCTTTTCAGCTGGCGACTGATGCCAGTGGCGTAGGGGCTGGGGCTGTCTTGTTACAGACAGATGATAAAGGTATCGAACATCCAGTGAGTTTTTACAGTAAAAAATTCAATAGTGCACAAAGGAATTACTCTGTAATTGAAAAAGAACTCCTGGCGATAGTGCTGGTGCTCAGGCACTTCGATGTATATGTTCCTGCTTTCGGACCAGTCGTAGTGGTTTATACCGATCATCACCCTCTGAAATTCTTGAATCAGTTTCATAACCGGAATATGAGGCTGACCAGGTGGTCACTCATGCTTCAGGAGTATAATCTGGACATACGCCATATTGCCGGTTCTGATAACGTGATAGTGGATTGTCTATCAAGGGTGGATGATGTTGGTTAGACTGCCACAGGATTGAGGGTTGAGTGTGGAGGAAAATAGGCTGTCACTGTAGTTCAGCCGAAAAAAAAAAATTAAAAAAGCAAAAACCTTATAAAAACTCTTTATTTTTTATAACGTGTAGAATTTTGTATAAGATGTTGTAGCAGTATCTAAGTTGAATGTTTTCGCTTATTGTCACTAAGTTAGTTGAACTTGCTCGGTGGAGCGCAACAGTCTTTATTTTGTTTTATATATAGTGCCTTGTGTCGCAACAGTGTGTGGTACTATGAGAAGCTTTCTGTTAGATATGAAGAACTTAGTCGAGGGTCTTATATCTTGGGGGAGGTGTGACGCTTCTGCATAGTAGCCACGTGCGGGCATGCGCGCGCGTCGGCTGCCCAGCCGTTTAGAAACCGGCTGGTGGCAGCCGGTCGGCAGGCTTTTCCTTAGTATATATCCTACGACAACGTAACTAATGTCTGGGATATTCTTATGTTGTTTCACAGCTTGAAGCTGCCCTTATTCTTATCCAACGCATCTTAGTATATTTTATTCTCGATAGTTGATTATTTCATTATAATATATAAGATGTAAGTCTAGTGAGGGCGGGAGGAGACGAGCGGGAGAGAGAGACCGGCTTGGGACGTTGCTTCGCTTGCCAGCTTGGGACGAGCCTGAAAGCGTTGCCATATGCATTTGATCGCAGCGTTGGGCTTGGTTTCGACTCACGCACGGGGTAGAGGATTTTGACCCGGCAACTGTGTTGAGTGTTGCCGAGCATGGGATGTGTTTTGCATGCCTGGGGTGGGGTCCGGACGGATTCAAGACTCAGAGCTCACCTCACTGTCGTACCCTTCGGACCCCCTTGATATCTATCCCTCTCAACCCCACTTAGAAACTTTCTCTCTTACTTTGTATACCTTCCTTCCACTACTTCACCAATCTATTTAATTATCCCATCCCCTTGATAGACCTTATATCTATTATTGTATTAACGACGAGCTCTCAGATAACTAGATAGGATTTAGGGCCTTATGCAGAGATTTAATTGTTAATGAGACCTAGGAAGCTTTTTTGTTGTCTCATATTTGGTGGTTTCATGCTTGCTAGTGTGTTCTTGTGTCAGGTTAGCAGGGGCTAGACCGGAGGGGAGTCTTGTTGCGATCCTTTAAGTAAAGTCTGCTGGTGCGAGTCCTGTGGACCCGCACGACTTTACTAAGATACCCGTGGGAGTCTGGGGGCATTTTCTGGTCTGTGTCCCTGTGTGTCTAGTGTTGTGTTGTGTGAGGGCCCTTGCCTAGTCCACTCAGCACTGCGCTAGCACGTCTTGCTTTTGTTTTAGGGTCGCCAGGAGAGAGTCAGATACTTGGGATCTGAGTCTCTCAAGAGAGCACCCTTTCAATTAGAGTAATTTGGCGCACAGACTTGGGAACGTCCCTAGGCTAGAGCAGGTGGCTCAGCCCGGGTATCCGAAGCCTATATCCTTCCGGCTAGACCTCTGCCACCTGGCAGATTAACAGCTAGGGGGTTTATTATCTCTGTATCCTTGTTATTGTGCCACAGTTTACCGTTTTTGTGAGCATTGTGAGTCAGGGTGTGGCTTAGGGACTCTGTCCGAGCAGGCTTGCCTGACTAAGAGTGAGAAGCACACCTGTATGTGCTTGTTGCGAGTTGCTACCTTTATTTAATTATACCTATGCCATTATACACTGTAGGTCCTATCACTAGTATTTATTCCTGCTTATGAGTTAAGAGTTCTCTAAATCCGTAACTTACTTTCTTTGCTAAGCATCAGATCCTACAGTAGCCGCATGCAGTTTAGAAATCTGCATCTTGTCTACCGGTACGATGTTTTGAGGACTGTTTGCTTTCACCTTCTTTCACGCAGGGGTGATTAGTTGTATTAATTAACGTAACGTTAAATGTCCTTTCTTCTAGTTTGTTATTAAATTGTTTCTTCAATTTAATTCCGTTATCTATCTTTTCCTTGAAGCTTTAAGTCAACTTAATTGTGTGATCTTTTATATAGCCTGCTTGACTATCAGCAGTCTATAGTGCGTGCACCCTGTAACCGAGTCATAGGATACCTCGTTGTCCAGGCAGGACTCTTGACGGTTTAGGGTGGTTTGTTGCCTGGGTTTATAGATAAGGGTTGGATCTAGCGTTTTCCGTTGTTGCTTGTTGCCGCATACCTAGTCCAATAGAAAGAGCCCAGTGTTTATATATCCCAGGACGTAACAATGGTCGGGAGGGCCCCAGTCGTCAATGATTACGGGGCCACTACTAAATATTAGGTTTTCTTTATCTCCTTACAGGAGTCAAACCTATAATTTATTAGTGCTAATCATTGACGAACATGCCTGATTTCTAAGACTGGAGGGGGACATTCGTAATCATATCATAACTCTAGAAAAGCAGATAATCAAACAACCACATAGTATTCTTACTTTTGTAAAAAAGAGATATTCGGGTGCATAAACTTTATACAGCCTAAATCTTCAAAAAGGGGTACAAGCAGGAGCGTGCTTCAAAGAAGCCTGCTTGAAAAAGGGTTTACTCTGAGACTCTGTGCACAGATCTGCTAGTTAAGAAGGCACCCCACTTAAATTAAGTGGTGAAAACTAAAAACTTATAAGTTTACATGTGCACATATAAACCCCATTAACTAGTGGATATATTCCTAAAAATATAACCAAACATAAATGAATTCTTGTACATTCGTAGAAGTACTGAACTCGTGTACTTATGCAGAAGTAATTACTTCAAAAGTAAAAGTCGTAGTTGCAACTACCGAGATTTCTCAAAAATCTATTGCTTCACAGCCAAAGCTACTTACAACAAGAATTGTTGTAACACTACTATTGGCCTTTAGCACAATTTCCTGCAATGAATACTACCGAGAAATTTTATAATACACTGCCTACAACCAGTATCACAGCTCGTATGTTCCGAACACATACTCCGGAGGGGTCTAGGGTGTCCTATGTCACACTGACTGCACCCTCCCCCCCCCCCCCTTTTTCTTGAAATTAAACAAAACGTGACTAAAAGGGCCACCTAGACCCTCTGCCGTAAAGCTATACATGGCAAGGAAGGTTTGTCCAGAGCTACTGAAAGGTATCGAGGCAAAAACTCCTGATTAGAGGCCCACAACTGTGTGGACGTAATAACTTCCACCGAAAGATTATTAAGGAAACGTAAAGAGGCTGTCCTCTTGCGTAAATCGTGGGTCTTACCCACAACGCCGGGATTCTTCTCTTTAAAGTCCTCGACCAAGAGAGAAGGCAGTGTACGCTCCATCAAGCGTTCACCCGGACTTGCGACCCATAAAGCACCCTGGTGATTTAGAGGTGCCACTCTTAAATATTTGGTTAGAGCTTGCACTGGGCAAAAAAGATGGTGCACCTTTCCCCTGTATAACGCCGGCACCGTGAACTCTGAAAACACGTGTTCACTGTGCTCAATCTTGGCTATGAATCCTGGGGAAGGTGCAATGTGAATACACTCATGAAGCCTATCAAACCTGAGGCAATTAGGTGCGTTGCTCATCGCCGCCAGCTCAGATACTCTGTTCCCGGTAGCCAAAGCCATAAGGAATACTGCCCTTTCGTAAAATCTGCAGTCTTTGGTACATACGGGAACGAGAATAACGACGATGCTTTGTCCAGAGACCATGTAGGCCTGAGCTGACGGGGAGGTGGGCGGAGTTTAAAACCTGCCCACATAAATCACTTTCAGATAAATGTTTCTGCATGAACAGATAAATTAAATAATAAACAACCAATGCCACCGAGGGCACAGTTTGTTTTGGTCTAAGAATCCGAGACGTAAAAGCTTGCCAATGCGATTGAAACTGTCGCTTTGTATACTGGGTATATTGATTCGTGAATATCTTGGTCACGTCGCTACCATATGGTGCTAGCCACTTAGCCTCCTGAATGTCCAAAATGAACAAGTCCGTGAGGTTTCTAGGTTGCCAATTGTGTTCTAAGTGGAACAACCCGACCAGGAGTGACACTGGGTGCGAGCACCATGTGTTCAAATGCTGGTACCACACTGCGCCGGCCACAGGGGCGCGATTAGCGAGACTACGCCTCGCTAATCCTGTAGTTTGTTGACTACGTGGCACATTAGAGACGCGTCTGGCGGCGGAAAATAGATAAATGGAACTCAACCTGTTCTCGTCCGTCATCAGAGCATCAGGTCCGCCCGCCGGCGTTATCGTCCGGCGGGTGAGATACAGTGGGAGTTTGTGAGTCTTCTCAGACGCAAACAAATCCACTTGTGGATGGTAATGCCCCGCACACGCAAGAGCGCCCATTCTACTGTTGTGCTTTGTCGCTGAGACAGAGCGTCTGCCCAGACGTTTGCTACGCCTGGGAGATAAGATGCGTGAAGATGAATGTCCAGCCTGTTGGCTAGTATAAAAATCTTTTCTGACACGTTGAGCCACTTCCGAGATCTCATTGACCCTTGTTTCTGACTACAGTGAACCGCATTCAGATTGTCCATTCTGAAGGCCACCGACTTGCCCCATAAAGCAGAGCCGTGAGCCTGAAGGACAGATAAGGGGACTAGAAAGTCTTTGACATTGATGTGGAAGATTTCTAAATAGGACCAAAACCTTTGACCCTGATGCCCGAGGTTTGACTAAAAGCCCCAACCTATCGTTCCTGACGCATCCATGTCCACCCATACCGACGGCGGAGGAGAGGTTCATGACATGACTGCGTGCAACATTTCTCTCGTCGCCCAAACCGCTAGTAAGTTGTGTAATAACGTTGGGATAGGCCATACTATCCCCGCCAGTAATAGTGGGAAAAAATGTGTTGCCCTCCCAGATTAAACGTTAGATTTACAGCCGGCCCAACTTCACAGTTAGCTGAACCCAGTTGAGAGAACCGACTAGAGATTCCCAAAGTCTCTGTGTCGTAGTCAGACTGTGGAGAAACATAAACAGTTTTTGCGAAATCTGTTTCGAGTGTCCACACTCTGACTCAGTGTGAGAGAAGCTGTGTCCTCGACCAGCCCTATCCCCTGAAATACTCGTGGGGGAACAAGGGTTTGACTTTTACTAAGCTGACCTTGAATCCTAGAGATTTGAGATGGTTTAACGTAACGTAGACATGAATGATGCGTAACTATTCTGTTTCTGCCACCACCAGGTAGTCGCCCCGATACCACCATACCCTGATCCCTTGTTCTAACAAGGGCATCAGGGCTTGCGGGGACCTTGCTTGAATGCTTGTGCCAAATTGAAAACAGTCTTCCAAACTGCTGGTGAAATCAAAGAAAGAATTAGAACTGGAGACAGAACTACTTGGCTTGCAATACGGTCAAGAAGTTTCTTCACTAAGAACATCCTCAGATCCTGCCTTGCTCGAACTGCCTTTAATAAGGCCGTCCGAATATCTCCTAAAGACTTGGAAGGAAGTCTGGAGAAGCAAGCGCCGGGAAAGTTCAATGGCTTTCCTGACTTCCGCGGCTTCTATTGCCTGAGAAGAGCATAACAGAGACTTTGTTACTTGCTGGGAACCATATATAGCGAAAACAGTTTAATCGCTTTTCCTCTTAACCTAAACTCGCGGTCTAGGTAAGCTGGGGAAGGCGTGCTAAAGGGAGCTTATAATTCGCACAAATTGATTATTTGGGGGGTCGCAGCCAAGCAGAGGGGACTCCGCCGGCACCAAAATCCGGAAGAGAGAACCAAGAAAGGCGTTCTGGAGGGATTTGGTGGGAAGAATAAGTCATGGTTATAATAACTTGGAATGTCCTTAGTATGAACATCCAAAACATTTCCGTAACATTGCTACCCCTGACTCATCTGGCCCGTATAAAAGAGGCATAGCTTCTGTTTTTTTACTGGCACCTTGTCTAAAGGAGGGGGAGATATGTCTGATATGACTCGCACAGTGGAAGTAGTGAGCCGCTGTGCCTGGCACATTGGAAATTGGATCTGACACAAGAGGATGGTTAGGTATTTTAGCTAAAGCAAAGGATGTAGCCAGAGGTCGCACATTCGTCGACATCGCGGGATCTCCCGTATCAAAAGGAGTTTCCGGCGTAGGGCCAAAGAACCTATTAAGTGCATTCAAAAGTAGTCCATCAATCTCTTCCGCCGGTACATACCTAGCCGATGACGAACTCCGTGGAGATTCGACAGTATCCTGAGAGTCGCCTAGAAGGTGACTGGACTCTTCAACCTCCATCTCTGAGACCAGAGATCGTTGTTCTTCATCCGTTAAGTCTGGCTTATCATGGGCAGATCCCGCCGAAGCCGGGACCTCCACATGTTGCCATGTTAAAACTGTGATAGAAGATGGTACATCGGCATCCCGGTGGACGTCAGCACTAGTTGAGTCACAAAGGGATGTGTTCTGTCCTGCCAGGACTGTGAGTATCGCCATACACCTTGGCTGTGGCTGTCCCTCGCTTGCGAGCTCGGTATACTCTCTGAATGGGAGCCCTCGTCCGAGTCCCGTAAAGGTTTATGATAATTAAAAGCTCCCATAGCTCATTAACACATTGAAAGCAGAGCTGGTGAGCAAAATCATAAAGTATACTAATTAATTTAATTTATATTTAATTGTATTAAAATAAATTACTATAAATAAACACAATATTATCATAATATAATCATAGAAAATATATATGTGTATTATGATTCAGCTATTAAATTATTTCATTAACAAATAAAAATAAGACAGGGCTACCTGAGCTTAACGGCGTTGAACATACAGCAATGAGAGGTTCAAGTGCCGACACGACAGAGACTTGGGGAAAACTACCCCGCCCCCGGGAACTACCTGGTCACCTGGTGCAACACCGGGACTCCGCCCTGGAAAGAGAAATTTCCGGGGATTAATGCTCATAGGGTTACACCCAAAAAATGGTACAAAATATGTGCCTCAAAACCGCCGGTCAACGAACCGTAGCACTCCACCACTACTCTTCGTTTTCCTTTAGTTTCATATTAAAGATTTCAGCATATCTTTACCTGTCCAGAAGATTTAAGCATATCTTCTGAATCCTCATAAAGATGAAGCATATCTTTATTAAAGCTGAAGTCTTTCAAGTATCCCTTTACACTTGAAACACTAGTAAGATTCTGGCATCTTTTTATCCCATAAAAAGTCTAAGCCTATCTTAATCTCTAATCTGGCTTCTCCCAGAAGCCCTCATAGATCGCCTTCTTGAAGGCCGTGATACCCTATTGTATCAATCAATTGTTTGGCAAATTATCGCGAATTGCAAATCAGTTAATATACCCACCCAAATGTACAACCGTCGGGTTTTATATGCAATGTCAAACCAATTGTACCTGCCCCAGACCTCTTTGTAAAAAGGTCGCCGGGAGGGAAAGACTAAACAAACAAACGGCATTGTTTCAATGGCTTATTAAAGATTTCAGCATATCTTTTACCTGTCCAAAAGAATGAAGCATAACTTCTTAATCCTCATAAAGATGAAGCATATCTTTATTAAAGATGAAGTCTTTCAAGTATCCCTTTACACTTGAAACACTAGTAAGATTCAGGCATCGTTTTATCCCATAAAAAGTCTAAGCCTATCTTAATCTCTAATCCGGCTTCTCCCAGAAGCCCTCATAGATCGCCGTCTTGAAGGCCGTGATACCCTATTGTATCAATCAATGGTTTGGCAAATTATCTCGAATCGCAAATCCGTTAATATAACCACCCGAAGGTACAACCGCCGGGTTTTATATGCAATGTCAAACCAATTACACCTGCCCCAGACCTCTTTGTAAAAAGGTCGCCGGGAGGTAAAGACCAAACAAACAGACAGCATTGTTTCAATGGCTTTGAAAAGCAGAGAAAACCAAGTCCAACAGGTGTTAGCCTGATCACCTAGAAAACTGTGTGGAGCCCCCCTCGACGGGAATAACCCAGGAAACCTGATCCCAGGCTCGACCATAGAAAACGCAGTTTCTGATGAGCCCTCAAGCGACCAAACTCATCGGGGTAACTTACCTATTTTAGCCATCCTGACTAAAACTCGGTAAACAAAAACGGTGTTCTCGGAGCAACGAGAAAAACGCCGGAAAGGTAACCCACACTAAACTATACATTACAGGAGGGCGTAATGCATAAAGCAATGAATAACACAGGAAGCCTGATCCCAGGCTCGACCACAGAAAACGCAGTTTCTTAAAGCAGTTTCTCAAGCGACCAAACTCGTCGGGGTAACTTACCTATTTTGAGCCATCCTGACTAAAACTCGGTAAACAAAAACGGTGTTCTCGGAGCAACGAGAAAAAACGCCGGAAAGGTAACCCACACCAAACGAGACATTTTAACACATTTTATACAAAGGGTGTGCGTAAAAATAGGGATACCTGAACAGGAGGGCGTAATGCATAAAGCAAAAACCGGGGCAAAGGTAGCCATGACAGAGACTGGTGGGATACTTACTCCAGGTTCTGCATAGACCCGCCGGGACCCAGCTCTGGAAAAAAAGAAAATTTCCAGGAATTAATGCTCATAAGGTTAACCCAATCATGTTCGCACACAAGTGTTAAATAACCCGCCGGGTAACGAGACGTAATACTCAACGACTACAGCTCGCTACGCAGTGGGGTTTCCTAAGTAAAAGATTTCAGAATATCTTAATTTGTCCAAAAGATTTATGAATACCCTCTGACATAATATATAAAGACCAGCATGGCGTTTATAACTGATTAAGTCTTTCCGGTGGTGTTTGTTTCAAGATTCAATTTTGGAAAAAAAAAAAAAAAAAAGACGCCGGCCCCCGAATTATCTCGTACACTTACACTTAGTTACACTTAGTTGTATTCCGTCCGTTAGTGACACAGTTGAGCTGGGGCTCCACTGCGACCAGGCAGCTCCCTTTCTTCCACTCTCCATTCCAGAAGTCGGTTGGAGTTGGTGCTGGGGTATCCTGGTGTTGGTGGCCGGTCCGGTATTTTGGCCAGCCACATGTCCAAGTGTTTCTTGAAGGTGTCTGGAGACACCCCGGTTATGTTCCTGAGAGGGGCTGGTATACAGTTGAACAGTCTGGTTCCATTGTATGTAAAGCTGTGATGGATCAGGGATTTGATTTTTTGTGTTGATCCCGGCGTAGTCCTCACATAGCACAGCCTCCCTCGCCTTTGGTGCTGAGTCTCTTGGATGTTTGGGTTTGGTACCTTTTTTTCCAAAATTTTCCAGACGTAGATGATGTATCTCTCCCTACGTCTTTGAAGTGAGTACAGCTGCAGCTCCTTAAGTCTCTCCCAGTAGTTAAAGTGTTGAAACCCATGGATTTTACTGGTGAATGTCCTCTGGGTGGCTTCAATTTCTGTTATTTCTCCTACTTTTTGGGGAGACCAGAGCTGGGAGCAGTACTCCAGTCGTGGTAGGACCAGTGACTTCCACAATGTTAGCATACACCTCTCATTTCTTGTGTGGAAGGTTTTCAGGATCCAGCCTGCTATTTGTTTTGCTGTTGTTGTGGCTTTGGTAATATGCTGGGAAAAAGTGGCGTCACTGCTCATATTTACTCCCAAGTCCTTCACTGTGTCCTTGGCGGTAATTTCTTGCTGTCCGCTTTTGTAGTTGGTGTCGTTTTGTAGTGCTCTCTTGTTCCCGTACCTTAGAAGCTCGAACTTGTCTCCGTTTAGGGCCATGTTGTTTTCTTCTGCCCACTTCAGGATTTTGTCCAAGTCTTGTTGTAGTAGCTGAGCATCATGTTGTGAGGTGATTTTCTTCATGAGTCTGGTGTCGTCTGCAAACGATGTGGCTGTTGAGTGTTCCAGGTCCCTGTCGATGTCTCCTATCATGATGAGGAATAGGAGAGGTCCCAGTACTGATCCTTGTGGTACTCCGCTGATGACCCCCCTGCTTCTGATAGGCTTCCTTGAACCGTGACTCTTTGTTTTCTGTTGGTGATGAAGCTATGGAGCCATCTTCCAAGGTCTCCCCCTATTCCCAGTGATTTGAGTTTATGTAGAAGGATCCCATGGTCCACCTTGTCAAAAGCTTTGGCGAAATCTAGATATATGACGTCTACATTTTCTCCGTCTTGAATATCCTGTAGGATTTTGTCGTAGTGTGATAGTAGTTGTGAGAGGCAGGAGCGGCCTTTTCTAAAGCCATGTTGCCCCTCGTTGAACGCCTCATTATCTTCCAGGAAGCTGACCATCTTAGCTCTTATTGTTCTTTCTATGATTTTAATAAGGTGTGACGTCAGCACCACTGGTCTGTAATTTTTGGCTATGCCTTTACTACCCCCTTTGTGTATTGGTGTGACATTACCTTCTTTTAGGGATTGTGGTACATATCCAGTTTGGAGGGACTTGCTCCACAGCAGTTTTAGAGGCAGGGCTAGCTGATGTTTGCAGTTTTTTAGCAGTTGGGCATGAAAGCCGTCTGGTCCTGCTGCAGAGTTTGGTCCAATCTTGTCGATGGCTGCTATTATGTCCTCTGTTGATACTGTTACCGAGGAGAGTTGATGTGGTGTCTCTGGAGCGTTGCCAAAGAAAGTCGTTGCATTCTCGATTTTCTTGTCTTCATTTGGCGGGCTGAAGACACTTTCATACTGCTGTTTGAGTATCTTGGCCATTTCGGTTGGGTCACTCTCAAGTTCGCCCGTAGGTTTTGCAAGTGGTCCTATTGTTGTGGTATTCCTGAGTCTCCTTTTTGCATATGCATAGAAGAATTTGCTATTTACTCGTATGTTTGCAACTGCTTGTAGTTCTTCGCGTGTTCTTTGCTCTTGGTGTGACTGGATGAGTTTACGTTCCACTTCATCAAGCTCTTCTTGTAGTTTGGTGATATTGTGCGCATAGCTGGTCTTCCTTTGCTTGGCTCTCAAGTACGTCCTTTTCTTCATTAGTATTTTTCTATCTCTGGGAATCTGCTTGATCTGCTTCCTGCTTGATTTGGGTGGTATGGTGTTTTTACAGGTCTCCAGGCATTGTTGCTGGAGGATACTGAGAGTTTCGTCGACGTTTTTATCTTCGAATAGTGCCCTCCAATCAGTTCCTGCCAGTTCTGCTCTCAGTCTGTCCCAGTCTATATCTTTGCTGTAGAAGTTGAGATCTTTCAGAGAGGTGCAGGGTATTTGGCTTGATTCCTGTTGACATCTTCTTGGTGGTGTGGCGGTTGGTGTGGGGGTTCTAACTTTGATGAGGCTGTGGTCGGACATTATAGTTTTTACAGTTTCATACGAGTGTACCAGGTCGAAGTTGTTGCCAAATAGTAAGTCCAGTGTGTTGTTGCCTCTTGTAGGTTCCTCGATGTATTGCTTCATGTATGCAGTGTCCATGATAGTCATTAGCTCCTTGGCTTGCTGTTTTTCCTCCCTGGTTCCTCCATCTATTTTCATGGTTGCCCAATTGATGATGGGCAGGTTGAAGTCTCCTGTGATGATGACATCTGTAGCGGGAGTTGGAAGATTTTGTAGGAGTGATTGTATTTTCTCTGTGACCTCCTTGAAAATTTCCCCTGTGGTGTTTGGAGGTCGATACAAAATTATGATGAGCATGTCGGTTTGTCTTATGTGTACTGCTAGTAGCTCTGTTGTGCCGTTTGAGAATGCAACTAAAGTTTCGGTATTTGCAGCCATATCCTCCCTTAGGTAGAGTGCTACTCCTCCGTGGCTTCTGTCCTCTCTGTCGGCTCTGAATAGAGTGAAATTATGGATATTGATCTCTGCATCCAAAATGTTTTCGTTCAGGTGTGTTTCTGTGAGGGCTAGAAAAATTGAGTTGTCTTCCTCTGCAATTTCTCCCAACATAGGGACTTTACATTGATTGTTTCGTGGGTAAAGTCCTCTGATGTTGCCCACAACAAAACTAGTTAGTGGTAGTTGCACCTTCCTCTGTGGTTCGTGTCTGGCCCCTCGGTTTGGGCTAGGAATCTCTCCATAATCACTTGAGACCGTTTTTCCACTTCCAGAAGACGTCCCATTACTACCTCTAAAAAAGCACCTTGGTCGGGCATAGCCGTGTGTACCGCTGCTGGTCTGGCCTTGTGAGTTTGCTGGATGGTTGGCCAGCTTCTGAGGGCATTGCGTTGACTTTCTATTTTTTCCTCATATGTTGGTGTGTAAGCAAATTCCCTTTGAATGTGTCCTGTAGCGTGTTCCCTTGGTCTGTTGACGTTGTTTCTTGGCGTCAGTATTTTGGTTCCCTTGATGTGTGGAAGATTGCAGTCTCTCATAGTACATGCCCTTTTGTTGAGTGAGATTCTGCATACATATGGGTGGTAGTCGATGCATTTCCATCCACGCTTGCAACCTATTCTTTCATCCCGCCCGTGCTTCATGAATTTTGCACATATTTTTGGGTGGTCTTGTTTGCATCCCCTGCCCACTACTCCGTATCGGCATTCATTTCTTAGGTAGAAATTGCATACTTCTATTCTTTTCCTCCTAATATCGGTGCCCCTGTAATCAGCTCTGGGCCTAGGTCTCCATGAATTTGTATTTACAGCACTAACCTCCCCTGTTCTACTGTATGTAGGAGCATTTTGGCCGCATCCGTTGCATGTGGGGTGTGTGCTCGTTGGGGTCCCCGACCTCACCTGTCTTGCTGCATTTTGAGGGGGCTCTGCCGTGTCTGCTAGTGTTGCGGTGGGGGGCTATGTGCATCTGGCATTGTGATGCTAATATTTCCTGGTGTGTTCCCCATCCCTAGATCTAGGCCTATAGCCACGTTTGGTGAGTTACTGGTATGGGGGTTGTTACCGTCACTCTTGCCTAAGGCTACTTCTGGGCTTATGGGTAGGCCTTGGCCTAGGTCAGTGTCCCCAGTTAATTCATTGGTTTTTGGAGTAGGCCTATTGTCAGCTGGCGTGTTGGTGACATCTTTGTTGCTCTGGGGCTGAACATGGATTTTTCTTACCTTACTTATCGCTCCAGAGTTGGTTATTCGTTCCTTGTGTTGGAGAACGGCTGCTTCTGCCTCGGCCACCCACTCACCTTTTGTGTCAAGCTTTGTTAGGGAGCATGTTTTGCACATGAATTTCCTTGCCGTTTTTGCATAGTTGAGAATTTGATAGGCAGGGAGTTCTGTGCAAAATGAGTGCAGCCAATCCTGGCAGTAGTCGCATTGGATTGCATTTTTTTCACCTGCGAACTTGATTCCGCAGTCGGGGCACTCTGGGTCGGGTTTGTTTTGATCCCCGGCCATTGTTGGCGTCATGTTCTTAGTCACTGTTTTTTTTTTTTTTTTTTTTTTTCTCTTATTTTCACTTCAATCCTTCTGTTTCGGTCTTTGTTTCTTGTATATGTGCACTCACTAAGTGTTTATGTATGTTATTCTGTCTTTGGTAATCACCGATTGCACTTTCTTTACGAGAAACACTTGATAATGTATGGAGCTACAGTGTGACGTGGCCTTGACCTTGAGGTGCCTTTCATGATAAAAAACTGGGAAGCCTGACAAATATACGAGATCAAACTTCTCCCGAAGTATCTTTTTAGATCGCCATATGTTGAAGGCGGCGATACAAAACGTATCCCTCAATTGTCTGGTTAACTAACTGAATTGTAAATTCGTTATTCCCATCCCTCCAAGGAGCACCCGCTGGGTGTGAATATTAGTTTAAAAAACGTTAACCCCAATTGTGCCCTAAAGCGCCGTATGTTGAAGGAGGCGATACACAAAGCATCCCTCAATTGTCTGGTCAACTAAACTGAATTTTGCAAATTCGGTCATCCCACCCTTCCAGGTTGCACCCGCCGGGTGATTTAAAGTTTAAAAGTTAACCCCAATTGTTCCTATCCCCACTTCTTTGTAAAAGATCGCCGGGGAGGAAATACAACAACAGCATAGTTTTATATTGGCTTTGCAAAACCGAAAAAACTACAAACAACACGTGTCCGTATGAACACCGTTAGATGGGTACAGCCAACCCGCCGGGAATCATAAGGAGCCTGAAACAGGCACCCCAGAGACGCAGTCCTGGGGAGCCACAGACACCCACTCGCCGGGGAAACAAGCCTGTTTTTACCACGCGTGGCCAAAACTCGGCAACCAGCCGGGTTTATCAAGGTGAAACCGAGAAAAACCCGCCGGGAAAAACCCACCCCGTCCAGATACCATCTGAACGCACCACCGGACCGACGCGTAGCCAAAACACAACTAACGCCGGGCCCAACATAGTCCGTGGAATTAGCCAATGCACAACTAACCCAGGACACATAAATAGTCCGTGGAATTAGCCAATACACAACTAAACCAGGACACACATGACACAGTAGTACATATTTAGAAAATAAATCAGTAACACTTGTATATGTGGTAAAGCTACGAGAGGCTGGCTAGGCCTAGGCAGACGGATAACATTAACATGTCGGAATATAAACAAAAAGCACTGAATTATATCACAACAGGAACCACCGCCAACACACCACTGTAGCAAATACTTCCGGCAAAGGGAAGAACTGACTCGGGACCCAGAAAAAACTTCACTAAGTGAAGAAAAATACGCTGGGAACGTCAGCAAAAATACGCTACCTCATCAGAAAGATAAAAGGAAGCAATAACGCGTAATGAAAGCCGCCTGCATCACAAAGCTAGCTAACTGTGAAAAAGTTCACCTGTCCACAACAGGACCACGAGGGTACATCCGAAATAGATGCCCCAAACACACGACCCAAAATACACTGCACTGCGGGCAACCAGCCCAGGACACTCCTGCTACGCATATTCTAACCTTACCCGATACATCCCGGAGTAAACAAATGAGAAAAAACTCACTAGGGACGCAGCAAATGCGGAACCAGCGGAGCGTGGAGAGACACGTCCTGGCCAGCTGACCGCAGAGCTGAGAAGGAAGAATGACGCCTGAATCAGCGTCTGGTCAAAGATCCACACTAGTACATCCACGATATGATGGAAAGTGTATTGGATAGTTATTCTTATTGTCTTTTTGTTTTTTATTTTTTACGAAGTTTTTTTCGTAGTGAGAACCCAATTCATAATGACTGAAGCCATGAGTGAGGTCGCGTGCGCTCATGATGAAGGCTCCTCAGATTTTAAATGCTCTGCGCGGTAGATTCAAACTACGGCGGATTAGTGTTTGAAGAGGATGCCTTATGTAATAGGCATGTTCGTCAATGATGGAGGAGCCACTAATAAATAAGGCTTTGTCAAGTGACCAGGTAGGCATGAGCTGACGTGGTGGTGGGCAAAGCTTGAAACATGCACGCATGAAACCCTTCTCCTCCGCCGGCGGTACGGAGAGCCAAGTTAAGTAAAAAAAAAAGGACTCTTATTGCTGTCATGTGATTCTTTAGTGTTACTACTGACAATCGTTTATGCTCAAATAAATAATCAATATATTTGAAATTTAACGATACCGATGCCTCAGTTTGATCAGTTTCCACTATCCAAGTAGTAAAAGTTTTCCAGTGTGATTGGTACTGACGTCTGGTGGAAAGAGTGTACTGATTAATTTATTTATTAGTCACGCTTTCTCCATAAGAGGCTAACCATTTGGCCCTTTGAATGTCCATAATGCAAAAGTCAGCGAGGTCTTTAGGTTGCCAATTGTCTCCAAGTGGAAGTACGAGATCGGGAGCGACACCGGGTTCTCGCACCACGTCTTCAATTGGGAGTACCACACCTGGGCCGGCCACAGGGGCGCGATGCCTCGATAATCCCGTAGTTTGTGAACTACTTGACACATAAGTGAAGCGTCTGGTGGTGGAAATAGATAGATGGAATTCCATTTGTTCCAGTCCACCAGTAAGGCGTCTGGACCTCCCGCCGGAGTTCGCGTCCGGCGGGTGAGGAAGAGAGGGAGTCTGTGGTTCTCTTCGGAGGCGAATAAATCCACTTGTGGACGGTACGGCTCTACAATCATCTTTTGAAAGATGGTTTGCTTGAGCCTCCATTCTACTAGGGTGCTCTGTCTCTGAGACAGAGCATCTGCCCACACATTGGCTATGCCTGGCAGATATGATGCGTGTAGATAAATGTCTAACTTGTTCGCCAACACAAAAATCTGTTCCAACAACTCTAGCAACACTCGAGACCTCGTTGACCCTTGTTTCTGAATGCATGTGACTGCATTCAGATTGTCCATTCAAATGGCTATTGACTTCACCACTAGAGTCGAACCATGAGCCTGAAGGAAAAACAGGGGAACTAGTAACTCTTTTGCATTGATGTGAAAATCTTTGAATCGGGACCACAGACCTTGACCCTGATGTCCTAGGTTTGACTGATAATCCCAACCCAGTGTCCCCAAAGCATCAGTATCTACCCATACCGTCGGAGGAGGAGAAGTCCACGTCATAATTAAATGCAATGTTTCCGGCCTGGCCCGACCGCTAGTAAGTTGTTGATTAATTTCGGGATACGCCATGACTTGGGGGTTTTCTTGGACTTAGCAAAGCCTTCGATACTGTTGTGACGCTCACCGCTTCCCCCAGAACCGCATGGCTTACTCGCTAGGACTCGCCAGGGCAGAGAATGTAGCTACAGTCTACCTATCATTGTGTACTTTCCTTCTCGAGAAAGCTTGTGTTGCAGACAGTTCAGAACTGTTCTTTGTTTTCGTCTGTCACAATCCTTTCTATTTTATTTAGTCAATTGAAAGTATTGTGTTAAATAGTTGAATGATGGGAAGGCGAGCGAGAGAGAGAGAGAGAGAGAGACCAGGTGGTGTGACTTGGTGGTGAGTGTGGCGCGTGGCCGGCCCCCTTACATAGGCCTCGCGGGATTCGTTGCCTCCTGCCTAACACGGCCTACTAGGCGGCTGCTTACTGGGCGACTGTCGCGCGCCCTCGTGCCATTCCTGCGAACTGGGACTCCACCCATGTGGTCCTTGGAAATATCCTGGTCAGATCCGTCCCAGACAGCATACTCTAAGCATCTCCCTTGAACTGTTCCACACTCTTGTCTAAGAATCTTTCTCTTCTACTGCCGCTATCATTTCCACTACTTCCTCACCTTTCATTAATATCAATCCCCCTCTGGTTCCCTGCATCCACACCTTGAATTGGTGGCCAGACTGTATTATATGCTGGATCTCGCATTTCTTATGTACTAGGCTAAGGTTGAAGATAGTCATTGTCTTTTTGGGAGATTGTATTGCTCAGACTGTCTCCATCAATCACTAATGTTTCTACAGGGTTAAATAATGCTAGACTAGGGATCAGGTACCTTGCTGTTGGTGTTTTCACTGTGTGTAGGCTACTTTTGAGCTGCACGACACTACGGATTCTGTGGGTTACCTGGGTGGATCTTTTGTCTGTGTACCTTGGAGTTTAGACTGTGTAGTGCGTGAGGGCTGCTTGCCAAATCCACCCAACACTGTTCTAACTCTATTTGCTTTTACTTTTGAGGGTCGCCAGGAGGATACTCGATACTTGTGATCGAGAATCCTCAAGAGAGCACCCCTTCATATTAACGTAATCAGGCCGCACAGACCCAAGGTCCACACTAGGCTAGGAGCTGCCTTGCTCCACCAGAATTCTGTACCTTTGCGCATCCCAGCTAGACTTTATTAACCCGGGTAGACATTAGCTGGATTAGATCATATACTCTTTTATGCATACCCATTATTTCTACACAAGCATTTTGAGGTCTAGGTTGCTGTAGAGAGACACAACCAGCATAGACCGGTTTTGTTAATAGGAGTAGTACTTTTTCGTGGCGAGCATTATTACTGTTGCACAGCTTATAATATTCTTGTGTCCAATAACATTATAGGTCCAGCCTTTTTGTGTATTTAGCCTACACGTGCATTGTCCTGCCTCCTGCTATTTTTGTGGTTCCATTTCCGATACGTTCTTCTTAGTAGCATCCGACATTATTCAGAAGATTCCTTGTTCGGTGCTTGAGGACTTTACAACACTTTCTTTCATAAAGGAGTGACAGATATTATTGATTAGAGTAACGTTAAGTAAACCTTCTTCTTGTTTGCATTAGATCACTCTTGTGATTTAATTAAGTTAACTATCTTTTCCTTGTGTACCATAACTAAGCAACCATATGTTATAGGTAATAGGCTGTTGCAGAGAACATCAGCCTATAGTAGAAGCACATAGATACTGCGAGTTAAGATACCCCGCTATCGCAGATATAACTCTGGAGGGCATATGTGTTCTTTGTTCGACGGGATTATATATCAGGGGTTGGATCTAGCGTTTCCGTTGTTGCATTTATGCCAGTCTAGTCCAATGTATAGGAGCCACTGATTTATACGAGACCCGATCGTAACAAATGGCGACCTAGCTCAGGATTTGGTGAACTGACATATAATTGCAGGTTATTGTGCAGATTTTTCTCACAGTTTAGGCAGTGAACATTTGTTGATTTTGTGGAATGTTTTTTGAGGACATGCAAGAATTATTTTTTTAGCAAAGTAATATAGCACTTAAGCTGTCTCCGAGAATTTTTTATTGTGAATATTGTGGTATAAGAGTTTGGGGTACTTCTTTTTTGTGTATCAAAGTGAAAAATCTTCAGTGAGCATCATGTCTTATAGCGGATCAGTGCAGGATGAAGACACAGTACGTGATGTAGAAGCTGAGGAGCAGCAGCATGGGCAGGTTGTTAACTTGGTGAACAGTGAGGAGGATGCAAGGAATTTTTTACAATGGCCTGTTACTTCCGACCGGTTGGTGGGTGTGAATCGGTACGGTCTCCAGTGCTTAGCCGCAGCTATCGGTCATGTATGTACTAGTGGCATGACCAAGGATGACCTGATGACGTGTGTGCTGGGTGGGGTGACTGGCGTACGAGGTAGGGTGAGTGCTCAGAGCCCTTTGGCCGAGCCTCCCCTTCACTCGACTCCCAATCCTCCTATTGGAGTACCGACCCTGAGCACGCTTCCGCAGGTGGGTAGTGACTGGCAGGGTGGTTTGCCCCTGGGGGGATCACCGGGTATTTCTAACATCATTGCATCTCCTCCTCCTCCTCAAGGTTTGACCCCGGAGATGCTCTTTCAGCTCGAGATGGCAAAGATGCAACATCAGAGTCAACAGCAGATAGAGCTAGCTAAGATAGAAGAGAGAAAAGAGCTGGCTAGGATGCAGCAACAGACGAGGGAAGCTGAGCTTAGGACTGAACTAGAATCTACAAGATACTGTGCCGACATGGATTTAGAGAAGTCTCGTGTTGAGACGACGGGACAGCGACTCGGTACTGGAAACCGTGCGCATTATCAGTCTCTGTCGCACCTTCTCAAACTGGTCCCTGTATTTGACGAGTCTGGTGTCACAGAGTTTTTCAATAGATTTGAGAAGAAGTGCCGGGAGCATCAGTGGCCTGAAGTTAAGTGGGCGGCCCTTGTGTCCTCTAGACTCGTAGGTAAGGGGCTCAAGGCTTATGATGCACTGCCGTTGGAGTCCTGCGTTGTTTATGAGGAGCTCAAGGAGGCTGTCCTGTGGGCATATGAGCTACAACCCGAGACATATAGGTTAAAGTTCCGGGGTCTGACTAAGGGGCGAGACAGTACCTTCTTGGAGCACGCCCGGGACCTGTCCGACGCTATGGGAAACTGGCTCAGATCAGAGAAAACAACTACGTTTGATGAGATGAAACAGTTGATGCTTCTAGAGCAGTTTTATAAGTGTACGGGCGGCGACTTGACTTTAAACCTTAAAGAGAAGAACCCAAGAACTCTCGTAGAAGCAGCAGAGATGGCTGATCGTCGGTTGTCACTAATTCGGGGGTGCGGCTCTGCACAGAGAAACGATGTAGGCATTAAGGAGCGTTACCCTCCCCCTCCCCGGAATATGGACACACATAAATTTAAAAGCAATGACACCAAGACTGATCACAAACCTAGCACCGCCCCGTTTAAGAAGGGTCAGGGGACTTTTACACCTCAGTATAAGTCCAAGGGGAAATTTGAGTGTTATCACTGTCACAAAGAGGGGCACATGGCAAAAGCTTGTCCGAGCAGACCTCCCTCGGCGGCTGTGTCATTGGCTCGCAGCATTGGGGTGTTCCAGAAGTCTTCTGTGTTTGCTGGAGGCATAAGATCAGAGGATGGAGCACCGCCAGTGAAGAAGGATCCGGAAGGCTCGAACCCTGTCCGCGATGCCTTTTGCGACCATAGAGGGCATGGCTGCGTGAAGTGGGGGGGCAAGAAGCACGGGGTACAGCTCTTGCGTGACACAGGTGCCTCTCAGACACTCTTGAAGAATTTCACTGGTAGACCCATAAACGCGGCGCGGGTAGTTGTGGTGCAGGGAGTTAATGCAACTAGGTCATACCCGCTTGTTAGAATGGAGCTTGAAGTTGACGGTGTGACTCGCGAACTGGATGTGGGAATCGTGGAGAAATTGCCTGTTGGGGGCATCGACCTCCTTCTCGGCAATGACTTTGCGGTGCCTGCTTCTAAGGTTTCACCCTTAGTCGTTGCCGAGGAGCCGGCCGACGTGAGTAGGGAGGAACAGGAGTGGGTTGAGAAGTGTCAGGTGCAACCAATGGCGTGTGTTGTAACCAGATCTCTCGCATCCAGGGAGTCACAGCCTAACCAACAGTCTTCAAATAAGCGGAGGAACGGTCACGAGAAGGTGCTGAAAGCTGATACGGTGGAGAGTCTAGTACCAGCAGCGCTTCTCGGGGACTCAGTATTAGCACCGTTATTAGAGTCTGGAGAAGCACCACCACCTGTCACTGAGAGTGTAGAGGCAGGGCTTAAAGACACTCAGAGGCAGCAACGGTATACACGGAGAGAGCAACGGGATGCAAAGTTCGATGTTGGGGGAGGGCATGAGTTGTTTCGCAAACACTTAGACAGGCTAGCTCCCTCAGATATTCGCAAATTGCAGCTAGAAGACCCGGAGGTTCTAAAGTGTAGTGACGGTGCTGTCGAACTTGAGAGTAGAGAACGAATGTTGCGTAGTCTGGAGTTGGCTGGCCGCAATCTGGTAGGCTTTCAGGCCCTCATGAAGGACAGCTACGACCACAAGGTGAAACTCAGGGAGTTTCACGTGGGTCAGGAGGTGTTGATACTACTCCCTCTTGTAGGTCACCCCTTATCCGCAAAGTACGCTGGTCCTTATAGGGTAGCAGAGAAGCTCTCGGACTTAGATTACCTGGTGGCCACTCCAGACAGGCGTAAGAGGAATCAGTTATGTCATGTCAACCTGATGAAGGAGTATGTGAGGCGCCCACCTGAGCCTCTCACTGTCCCCGTGATGACTTTCAGCAGTCAAGGTGGAGAAGGAGAACGGGACAGTCATGCGCAGGTGGATGACAACTGGGATTATCATGTTTCTGCAGATCAGTGGGCGGGAAACACGAGACAGGCGGCTCATGAGGCTTTGCAACACCTACCTGAGCAACAGTGTGTGGCTGTCGAGCGCCTATTCTGTTTATACCCTACTGTATTTGCGGAACACCCAGGCCTCACTACTCATGAGGTGCACGACGTTGACGTCGGAGACCACCCACCCTTCAAATCAGTGCCCTATAGGGTGCCCCCTGTTAAACTTCCGGCCCTCCGGGCGGAGTTGGAGTATATGTTGCAACAGGGACTGATCGAGAAGGGGGCGGTAAAGTGGACATCTCCCGTAACGCTGCAACCTAAGCCGGATGGCAAGGTGCGCTTCTGTGTTGATTACCGCAGGCTAAACGGCTTGACTCCCACCAACCCCTATCCTCTTCCCCGGGTCGATGACTGTGTAGACAAGATTGGCAGGGCCAAGTTCTTGACCAAGGTGGACCTGGTAAAAGGTTACTGGCAGGTGCCTTTGTCTGAACGGGCGAAAGAGGTGTGTGGTTTTGTGGTGGATGGTGCTACATATCGTTGTAATGTCATGCCGTACAGTCTAAAGAACGCACCAGCGACCTTCCAAAGCTTGATGAACGAGTTAGTGGCTGACATTCCGAACTGTACCGTATACCTGGACGACGTCATTATCTACGATGACGATTTCAAGAGCCACTGTGAACATGTAGAATCCCTATTTAAG
Organism: Paralithodes platypus; assembly: GCA_032716605.1. Classification (NCBI taxonomy): domain Eukaryota; kingdom Metazoa; phylum Arthropoda; class Malacostraca; order Decapoda; family Lithodidae; genus Paralithodes; species Paralithodes platypus. Next base: position 18,553,970 of record CM064554.1, read on the forward strand.
AAATTAAGCGAGGCAAACTTGGTGGTCAACCTGGGAAAGTGTGATTTTGTGCAGGCTACCGTGCAGTATCTGGGGTTCATGGTGGGTTTGGGCCAGGTGTGCCCCCCACAGAACAAGATATTGGCTATTAACCACTTCCCCAGGCCGTCCACCAAGAAGCAGATCATGAGGTTTTTGGGCATGATTGGTTACTACCGCCGCTTTATAAAGGGCTATTCTACTGTGCTGGCTCCTCTGACGAACCTATTAGCCAAAGATAGAAAGTTTAAGTGGGCGCCTGAGTGTGAGAGGGCTTTTTTGCTAGTAAAACACCTGTTGTGTACTCACCCAATCCTCAGGGCCCCGGACTTTAGCCGACCATTCCAGCTGGCAACTGATGCCAGTGGTGTGGGGGCTGGTGCCGTTCTGATGCAATCAGACTAAGATGGGCTGGAGCACCCAGTCAGTTTCTTCTCAAAAAAGTTCAACTCGGCACAGAAGAACTATTCAGTAGTTGAGAAGGAACTGCTGGCGATTGTGCTAGCGCTCAGGCACTTTGAGGTGTATGTTCCAGCCTATGGACCAGTTGTGGTGATCTACACCGACCATCACCCCCTCAAGTTCCTGAATCAATTCCATAACCGGAATATGAGGCTGACCAGGTGGTCATTAATGTTGCAGGAATACAACCTAGACATACGCCATATTGCCGGTTCTGAGAATGTGATTGCAGATTGCTTATCGAGGGTGGAAGACCCGGGGTAGATCATCACAGGGGTAGCCTCCTACTTTGGTTTAATTAGTATGTTTACGTCTGGTGCTTGTTGGCTCGCGTGTGTAGCCCAGCGTATTGGGTCGTAAAGTAGGAGTTGCTGTGTTGGTATAGAAGAAAAAAACTAGGCTGCCCCTGTAGTGCAGCCGCCATAAACATGTTAAAAATATAAAAATCCTATAAAAACTCTTTCTTTGATAGTTAAATTTCTTTTAAGTATGTTATAGCAGAAATTCTGAGTTGTACTCCTCTCAGAAGGCTGGGCTAGTGAAGCTCGCTCTTATGAGCATAACTATGTAATTTAATCTATTGTGTTGGGAGGGGTTGTTCATTTTTATAATGTGTTATTTTGAAGAGAACTGTGCTTTACATTTCATTGTCGCTGGGTGACTAGGAGTGGCGAATTTTGTATGGGTTCTGCGTGTCAGATTTAGAGCTCATAGTTGGAGCCTCTTAAAAATCTTGGGTGGGGTGTGACGCTCACCGCTTCCCCCAGAACCGCATGGCTTACTCGCTAGGACTCGCCAGGGCAGAGAATGTAGCTACAGTCTACCTATCATTGTGTACTTTCCTTCTCGAGAAAGCTTGTGTTGCAGACAGTTCAGAACTGTTCTTTGTTTTCGTCTGTCACAATCCTTTCTATTTTATTTAGTCAATTGAAAGTATTGTGTTAAATAGATGAATGATGGGAAGGCGAGCGAGAGAGAGAGAGAGAGAGAGACCAGGTGGTGTGACTTGGTGGTGAGTGTGGCGCGTGGCCGGCCCCCTTACATAGGCCTCGCGGGATTCGTTGCCTCCTGCCTAACACGGCCTACTAGGCGGCTGCTTACTGGGCGACTGTCGCGCGCCCTCGTGCCATTCCTGCGAACTGGGACTCCACCCATGCGGTCCCTGGAAATATCCTGGTCAGATCCGTCCCAGACAGCATACTCGAAGCATCTCCCTTGAACTGTTCCACACTCTTGTCTTAGAATCTTTCTCTTCTACTACCGCTATCATTTCCACTACTTCCTCACCTTTTATTAATATCAATCCCCCTCTGGTTCCCTGCATCCACACCTTGAATTGGTGGCCAGACTGTATTATATGCTGGATCTCGCATTTCTTATGTACTAGGCTAAGGTTGAAGATAGTCATTGTCTTTTTGGGAGATTGTATTGCTCAGACTGTCTCCATCAATCACTAATGTTTCTACAGGGTTAAATAATGCTAGACTAGGGATCAGGTACCTTGCTGTTGGTGTTTTCACTGTGTGTAGGCTACTTTTGAGCTGCACGACACTACGGATTCTGTGGGTTACCTGGGTGGATCTTTTGTCTGTGTACCTTGGAGTTTAGACTGTGTAGTGCGTGAGGGCTGCTTGCCTAATCCACCCAACACTGTTCTAACTCTATTTGCTTTTACTTTTGAGGGTCGCCAGGAGGATACTCGATACTTGTGATCGAGAATCCTCAAGAGAGCACCCCTTCATATTAACGTAATCAGGCCGCACAGACCCAAGGTCCACACTAGGCTAGGAGCTGCCTTGCTCCACCAGAATTCTGTACCTTTGCGCATCCCAGCTAGACTTTATTAACCCGGGTAGACATTAGCTGGATTAGATCATATACTCTTTTATGCATACCCATTATTTCTACACAAGCATTTTGAGGTCTAGGTTGCTGTAGAGAGACACAACCAGCATAGACCGGTTTTGTTAATAGGAGTAGTACTTTTTCGTGGCGAGCATTATTACTGTTGCACCGCTTATAATATTCTTGTGTCCAATAACATTATAGGTCCAGCCTTTTTGTGTATTTAGCCTACACGTGCATTGTCCTGCCTCCTGCTATTTTGTGGTTCCATTTCCGATACGTTCTTCTTAGTAGCATCCGACATTATTCAGAAGATTCCTTGTTCGGTGCTTGAGGACTTTACAACACTTTCTTTCATAAAGGAGTGACAGATATTATTGATTAGAGTAACGTTAAGTAAACCTTCTTCTTGTTTGCATTAGATCACTCTTGTGATTTAATTAAGTTAACTATCTTTTCCTTGTGTACCATAACTAAGCAACCATATGTTATAGGTAATAGGCTGTTTCAGAGAACATCAGCCTATAGTAGAAGCACATAGATACTGCGAGTTAAGATACCCCGCTATCGCAGATATAACTCTGGAGGGTATATGTGTTCTTTGTTCGACGGGATTATAATTATATCAGGGGTTGGATCTAGCGTTTCCGTTGTTGCATTTATGCCAGTCTAGTCCAATGTATAAGAGCCACTGATTTATACGAGACCCGATCGTAACACTGTAAATCATTCTATTTTATTAAGTAAACTTCAATTCTATGGTATAAATGGCATTGCTTATAACTGGTTTAAAGACTATCTTTCTAATAGGTCCCAATATGTCTACTTTGACCATATTCATTCTTCCAAAAGAAAATTTGAATGTGGTGTGCCACAGGGCTCTATTTTAGGACCTCTGCTATTTTTGTTGTACATCAATGATATTGTTAATGTATCTCAAGTTCTTTTGCCTATTTTGTTTGCTGACGACACTAATATATTTTTGGAGGATAAAAACATCAATAAAAACATCAATCGTATGAACACAGAAATAAATAATATAGTAGAATGGATCAATGCTAATAAACTATCTCTTAATATTGATAAAACTAAATATATGATACTTCATACACTAGGAAAATCTGTAGCTACTAACATGAGTGTGGATATATGCGGTAATAGTATACAGAGGGTCAACAGTACAAAATTCTTGGGCGTAGAAATTGACTCCAAACTTAACTGGACAGAACATATAAAAATTGTGAAAAATAAGACGTCAAAAGGGATAGGACTAATATGTAAATCAAAGAAGGTATTGAATATTTCTACACTTGTAACGTTGTATAATTGCTTTATCAATCCATATTTAACCTACGGAATAGAAGTCTGGGGAAAGGCTAGTGATTGCCATATGAACTCTTTAATTATGTTACAAAAGAGAGCAATACGAATTGTATCATCTGCTGAATTTCGAGCACACACTGAACCAATTTTTAAATCTTTGAATATATTGTCACTCCAAAAAATTTATATGTTTTGTATGGCAAAGTTAATGTATAAATGCATAAACTCGTCTGTTCCTGATATTATCAAAGAGATGTTTATAAGGAATGATACCGTACACTAATATAGTACTAGGCAGTGTAATAAACTTCACGTGGCTAGGGGAAGAACAGCTATGGTACAGAAAACATTTAGACATCAAGGTGCTCATATATGGAACGGATTATCAGGAATCATAGACGATTGTTCGTTTGTATTATTTAAGAAGAAATTAAAGAGCTTCCTATTGAATAACAAAATGCCAATATTTAATGTTTATCAAACCTAAAGAACCATTAATGTATACTAATTAAACCAGAGGTATATTGATTTATTTTATAAGATTTTGTCTTTATATTTGTATTTGTTTGTATTATTATTATCATTTATTTATTATTATTATTTTTAGTATTCACGTCACTCAGCACTTGCACTTGCACTCCCTGTTATGCAATAAAATGTTATTATATTTGTATACAAGATAAAAGGACACATATACCACTTGGTATCTAGTCCTCATTTTCGTAGTTTATGTTTATTTATATGATGTTAAATGTAGCAATAATTAACAATGTATTGCTATGACAATAAACTATTTTGAATTGAATTTGAATTTTTAATTTTAATTGACTTGTCCGCCGGCAAGACTGCAAAGCGGAAAATGTCTATTTCCCTCCAAGATTAACCTCTTTACTTTCAACCGGCCCAACTTCACAGTAAGTTGAATCCAGTTGAGAGAGCCGGCGAGGGACTCCCACACTTTCCTCGTCGTAGTCAGGCTGTGTAGAAAACGAAACAGTTTCTTGCGGAACCTGCTTCGATTGTCTACACTCTGACTGAGAGTTAGGTGCGTCGTGTCTCACACCAGCCCCACCCACTGAATTACCCTTGTCGGGACACGATTCGACTTTGTCAAGTTGATATTGAACCCCAGGTATTTGACATGGTGTATAATGATGTTTACATGTTGGAGGCATTGAATCTCGGATTCTGCTACCACCAGCCAGTCGTCTAGGTACCACATAATCGTGATTCCTTGTTGCAAAAGTGGTAACAGAGCCGGTCGGACTAATTTGGTGAAGATTCTCGGTGCCATGTTCAGATCGAAAGGCATGCGTTGAAAGACATAAGTCTGCCGCCTGATCCTCAGAGCGAGGAATTTTTGGAACCTTTTGTTGACTGGGACATGCCAATAGGCTTCTGTCAGGTCTAACGAGCACATCCAACCTTGCGGAGGGAGAGTTAGTCTGATCTGATTCACAGTGAGCATTCTGAATGAAGGGTTGTGAATATGGCGATTCAGATGAGACAAGTCTACGACTGGCCTCATCTGAGCGCTGTCCCTCTTTGGCACGAGAAAACGTCTGGACGTGTAAACAGGGCAAGTTGGATTGACCGGAACAATGATACGCTTGGTTATCATTTCTTGGACTAGTGACTTCACCTCTAATGAAACATTGTTGACTTCGAAAGTTTGACGTAAACGAGGTCGCCGGAGACACCGCCAAGTGATACCCTTGCGTACCACCGTTCTTGCCCAAGTCCGCCGGGGCCAAGCCCAGTGACACGTCCGGAATTCTCCAGTCACGCAACTGGACTTGTCCGTCAGAGCTACACTCTGACCCAACTCGCCCTGCCTGGGCCCTGGGAGTGAGAGAGCTAGGTGTTCTAGTTTTTTGACTGGGGAATGGTGGAGGTAGATGGCTGGCTGGTAGTGGGGTTCTTGTCCTGACTTATCCTTAGGCTGACTTCTGTATCACTTTCCCTTATGCTGTGACTAACCTCTGGTAGAGCCACTGCCCCCCGGCGCGGAAGGAGCTTTGGATGAGGGAAGAATCTTAGAACTATTGGAATGACTCTTAGGAATATACTTTGGCTTAGTAAATTTAGGAGACTCCTTCCGCGGCGCAGAGGCAGGTGTCCTATGAGAGTCAAGAAGGCTAAATACAGTCCTCCATGTTTCCTGACAAACAAGAGTAGGATTTGACACTGGTAACAGCACAACCCGACATCCTATCTCTGCCGGCAACTTTTTCACCAGAAACACCCGCAAATCTTGTCTAGCCCGGACTGCCTCCAAAAAGGCAACCCGAATGTCACCATAAGTCTGAACGGAGTTTTGCAGAACAAGCCGCCGGGTTAGAGATAGGGCTTTCGTGGCTTGTGGTAGCTCTATGGCCTCAGATGTCTTAATTAGAGATTCAGCAATTTGACGGCTTACTAAGAACTGTGACAACAATCTCCAAGCCCTTTGATGCAATTTATAGTCTTTATCAAGTTGAACAGGAGTGGGACTAGAAAAAGGGTCATTGATTTCACAAAGGGACAATTTCGGGGCACTAAGGAAATCTCACACCTCCTGCGGTATTCCTCCGGCTGTTGCAACAGGAAGGGAAAACCAGTTGTGATTCTCTTGGGGTATTTGATGGGAAGATTTCTAGTAATTGTTCCCGCAAAGTTCTGTGCCTCAGCTGCCCACTCAAGCCATGGACCCGAACCTACCAACCAGATCTGCAACACTGCACTGCCGGACTGATCTCGGATAGACTTATGTCCAATTCCGGCGAGAGACTAGAGAGTGACTTGCTATCATTAAAGCCATCATGCCGAGACAAGTCAGAGTACAATTTTGCTGATGCGGCCGGTGGAAGGGCCGGAGAGGCTGAATATGTGAAAAAATCAGGGGCATAAACAGTAGGTATGGCTTTAATTAGCACATCCAACACTTCTCCCGACATGTTCTTTGCTCTTAATTTCTTACCGTCATTGACCTGAGTAATCCAATGATCTGGTACTGGAATTTCCCCAGAGACCGTCGGTTGCGTGACTTGGGGATTCTGAGTAACAATATTGACCCATGACCTATCTTGGCCATATAACAAAGGTAGAGGGCCTTTTCTGAGGGGAATTTTCTCTAATGGGGGAGGAATCACGTCAGGCACGATGCGTACATTGGCGGTCCGTAAGAACGACGTCAAGGGGGCTACAGTAGGAGTGACAAGGGAGGGAGTAAATTGCTCTTGAGTGGAAATAAGGACCGATCCCAAGGGTCATGCAACCGAAGGTGCCGGAGGGTACGGTACCGATCTTACTTCACTAAATTTACTCATAAAAGACTCAAACATGCTTTCAAGATCTGCCTTAGTTACATATTCCTTAGAATTATCTGTAGACACTTGTGACTCAACATCAGATCGTCCAGAAGAAGCGATTCTCTGGCCAGAGTCCAGGGGGTCCGAGACCTCATAAATGGATTGAGAGTCCATCGATACTTCCAACCTTTCCTCCGGCGGCCAGGGTGAGAGGAATTGAACCTCTTCACTCCGGACGGAAGGTTCTATAACCTCTTCAGACTCCGCCTCTAGCTACCGGGATGATCGGACAGCTAGCTCCAGGACGTCTTGGACAAAAGTACCCCAGTCTAAATCAGGTATTGAAGAGGGTAATTGTGTAACACTAGTGTCTTTCACATTAACTTGTGGAGTATAGCCCATATAGTGATCGGCTAGAACCTGCGGTGGAACTCTACCATGAGGCGCACTGGTACCTAGAGGTCTAACCTGAGGTGCAATATTACGAGGAATTACAAACTTGTGCCTTTCCAATGGCAATTTTACCCTGTTCATCGGCGTGGTCTCCACCGACCCCGAACCCGACTCTGACTGGCCAGATTGGACATTCGACTCTGGCAGAGGGGTAGAGACGGTAGGTGTCGACTCCTGCGTTTGCTTGGAGCATACACTCAACCCAGCCGTACAGGATGTTGAAGAACCCTGTTCGTGCGCCTTAGTTGGCGTCACTTTCCTCTTCTTCGTCGCTGGTGGAGCAACCCGGGCGGAAGATTGAAGAGAGGATGATTTTCGCAGGGGGGGGGGACCGAGATCGCGACCTGGTCCATCCTTGCTCAGAAGCTGAATCGGGCGTAGGCAGCTTCGACGACCGACGGGGGGGACTCGCTTTTCTAACCTCATCCGAGGACTCACTAGAACTTACAGTTTCTTTAGAAAGTACCTTAGATTGTTTCTTGTAGCTACTAGAACGACTACTGGCTTTGACAGTTTTAATGTTCGGAGACTTAATAATCAAAAGTTCCCACAAAACTTCATTATCACAACATAATACCTTATGGGCCACATCTTTCGCATAGTCATTGAAACACGTGCGAATATGTTCTAGTACCCCATGACATCCCGGCTCCTTGTGCGTAATAAGATCATTATGGAGCTTTGTGCACACGTGACATTTCTTAGTTACCCACTGTCCTCTGGAACGATCTAGGCAAGAGACGCATCTTACACATAGCTTATGACCAATAATAGGGATACCATGACACAATGGTGTAGCACATAACGTAACGAGATCCATGATTGCAAGTCCAACCCCCCCGCCGGCGATCGGCTTCCCGGTCCGAGGCTCACTGCCGAGGAGGACGTGTGATTTCTGGAAAACAAATTCCAAGAATCAATGCTCATAAGGCTAGCCTGAGATATATACACGTTACCGATATCATGAATATCTATATTTTGTAAATTTCACCACAACACCAAACACCCCAATGAAAATAATTAAAGTATATATGATCCACCGGGATTCGAACCCGGGTTATCACACAGATTTTTGCCACCTTAACAACCAAAAATAGATATGGCTAGTCTCGCCATTCTAAGTTTCTCATATATTCCCCGGGAAAAAACATGATGCGTTTTTTTCCCCCTGAAGGAATTAAGACTACTTATCTATGATATTGGATATCACCGACCTATATATACAATTGCTCTTCTGCCGCTGACAGAATCTAGCCATGACTCTTCCGCCGTGCCGACAGATTAGAAGTCTCCCCGACGAGTGAGGAACATTTAAGTTATATAGGCGAGTCATTCCGGCTCCGCCGGAATCCCTGTGGAAGCCTTCCCCTTCCGCCAGGCGTTCACTCTTGGCTCAAGACTACGAACTGGTTAATTGGATCAAGGTGCACCAGACCGCTGCTAGCGATAATCCTGCCGGGGGGCAGTACTCGTCTTACGTCCCGCCGGGAAACCAGATCCTAACCCTTGCATGTTTTAACTAGTTTGCAACCAGATAAAACACACACATACACATACGTCAGGACGTCTCCTGACACCCTCAACTCTACGCACAATATCATAGAAGAGACGAGGGTCACATTATGGCTTAAAATTATCAATGATAATAATGATTATACAATAACGTCCTGGCCACGGAGGCTGGCCACGTGGCCTAGGGCAAGGTAAAAGATGATCAGGCGACACTCTTACCTCCAGGACGAACCAGCAGCTGCCACCACATGACGACAGGACCGTAGGGAAAAAGACGGCGCAGATACCTAAAGAAGGCACCCCACCACGTGAGGCCACCCTTAAACTATAGGTTCTGCCGATGAATAAAAAAGGCTTAACCCACCAGAAATGCGGCCGAAAGGCGTTGCCCTGAATATAAAAAGCCTCCAACACTGCTAGCTAGGCTTAAAATTAGAGCAACAACAATAAAATAAATGGCAGCTTCGGCCAAGGGGACCTGAGGGGCCGCCAACACATAACACCCTTAATAACACACTCCTAGGGGTCGTATAGACTGCACGCCCGACCTATCTAGTCTAAACCTATTCTAGAAAATCTCAGATAAGACAAATGAGCAAAAGACTCACAATTCCAGACGCTAGAATGCAGAATGAAGAGAGGTCGGAACACGTCCGTCGACAGCGAACCCCGAAGCGAGGAGGAATGACGCGTCACCGTCTAGGGGCAAACTAACGCTATCAACATCCACACGATGGAAAGCATAGCAGATTTAGAGTATTCATGCTTTTTCTTTTATTATTTTTGTTTATTTTTTTTTTCGTAGTTGGCATCCGCTTCATAATGACGAGTGAGTCCAGTCCGTAAGATATTATGAGCGTACACTTACGATATTGGTCTCTTACACTTCGGGGGCGGGTGTTTTGAACACTCCCCTTTGGGTTCAAAGAGTGCCATTAATATTTAAGGTATATTGTCAATGATGAAAGGGCCACTATAATAATAATAATAATAATAATAATAATAATAATAATTAAAGTTGCAAGCAACGTTGTCCGGGGTTCGAGGGGTTTTGCAAGCAGGGTATTATGTTGGATACAAAAGTTGTGTCACAGATATCAAAAGATCATTAAACTTATCGGGCATGGAGAAACTACAAAAGGAACAGATTGTGCAAACAAATAAGAACGAGAGAGGGAGAGATTGCCTGTATAATGGATCTGCCTCTATTCATTTAGTAACAGAGTTGTAGATATGTGGAATAGGCTACCGAGTGCTATAATGGGATCAAGAACAATAGAGCTTCAACTTGAAATTAGATAGGGGTTGGGTGTGAAAGGGATCTGCCATGTGTAGGTCAATCGGCTCTCTGCAGACTACCGTTTTCTTATTTTGTTTATGTTCTCATTTGTGAGGGTGAGAGAGTATGGCAAGAGAGAATAGGATGTCATAAACGTAAGGAAGATAGCGATAAATATGAGAGAGAGAGAGAGAGAGCACGGGATGGGTTGGGTGTGAAAGGGATCTGACATGTGTGGGTTAATCGGCTCTCTGCAGACTCCGGTTTTCTTATGTTCTCATTTGTGAGAGTGAGAGAGAGAGAGAGAGAGACTAGGATGTCATAAATGTAAGGAAGACAGAGATAAATGAGAGAGAGTTCTTATGAGATGGTTTGATGGTTTGGGTGTGAAAAGGATCTGTCTTGTGTGGGCCAATTGGCTCTCTACAGACTCCCATTTTCCTATGTTCCTATTTCTTACAATTGTGTTTTGGTTGCAGGTATATAATAACATGGGTGTATAGTAAGTAGTGTAAATAACAGGTAACGTTTATGAGATGGGTTGGGTGTGAAAGGGATCTGCCTTATGTGGGCCACTTGGCTCTCTGCAGACTCCCCTTTTCATCTTGGTTGCATGTGAGAGGGATCTGCCTCATTTGTACCGGTGTGCAAAACAAACAAGAACGAGAGAGAAAGAGATTGGCTGTGTAAAGGATCTGCCTCTATTCGCTTGGTAAAAGAGTTATAGATACTGTATGGCACCGGCACTAAAACTAATAGAGTTTTCCCATGCTAGAATAAGAAGGGCTATAGAAAAAATGAACAGAAGTAAGTCACCGGGACCGGATGGGATACACCCAAGAATCATAAAGGAAGGAGGTGAGATGTTAGTAGAGCCATTGAAAATGTTATTTGAGGTATCGTTTAATACAGGACAAATCCCGATGGACTGGAGAGAGGCGAACATAACAGCTATATTTAAGAAGGGAAAGAGAAATGACCCAGGGAATTATAGACCAGTCAGTTTGACAAGTGTTGTGTGTAAACTAATGGAAACGGTAATTAGAGAAGAAATAATGGAGCATAGTCAAACCAACTTTTCAGAGGGAGACAGTTCGGATTCTTGCCGGGGAGGTCGACGGTACTACAGCTAATTAAGGTGGTAGATGATTGGATGCAAATTCTAGAAGATGGTCATGTAATAGACGCGGTATATTGCGATTTTATGAAGGCTTTCGATAAGGTCCCACATAAAAGGTTAATAGAGAAAGTTAGAAGCTATAATATAGGGGAGAAATGTGTGAAATGGATAGAAGCCTTCCTGAAAGATCGGAGACAGAGGGTACTGGTGAATGGAATAGGCTCGGGGTGGAGGGAAATTACAAGTGGGGTACCTCAGGGATCTGTGTTGGGACCACTGCTGTTCGTTATATTTATCAACGACTTACCTGAAGTTGTTGTTGTTGTTGTTGTTCCCTAAGCTGCCTGGCCGAACAGCCCCGAGTCCCTGAGAAAGGCCATGGCCACGATCGGGCTTTCCCACAGAGCTCTCATTGAGTGTAGATTGTGTTGTTGGCGTAAGTGGTTGTGTGAAATGCAGTCTTCTATGATGTGTTTAATGGTATGGGGTGCTGTGTTACATCCCGGGCAGGCGTCGACAACGGAGTCATCCAGTCTCTTCTGATAGCTCAGGAGAGCTGGATGGTGTCCGCATCTCAGCCTGGCCAGGTGGACTCTGTCCTCGCGAGAAAGGGAGGATTCGGAAGGATGGATTTCGGGAGGTCGTGCATGCAGCTGCGTGTTGTCTGTGAGTGAGTGGATGGATCGGTGAGAGATATGAGTATGGATGTGCTTCTGGAAGTTGGTTCGGGGTGGGCAGGGAGGGAGAGAGGACAATAATTGTGTGTGATACCGTGTGCTGGGTGTTGTTTTGATATTTCTTGGTGTCTGTGGGTGTGTTGCCATGTAGTTTAGTGGGTGGTCTTGGTTAGTGGAGGCTGCTGCCAGGAATTGAGTGCCTCTCATGTCCAGATGGTCTTTGACTTTGAGGATTTTGGTTTCTTGATTTTCTGTGGGTGCAGTAGCTGTGCAGCCTGTAATGATCTTCAGGGCTTTGTTTTGAATAGTCTGTAAGGTCTTATGATGTGTTTCAGCTAGGTTAGAAGCCCAGGCTGGGCTTGCGTATTCCATCACAGATCTTATGTATTGTTTATATACTGTGGTGGTAGTTTCTTTGTTGTGTCCAAATTTTGTGTGAGAAAATTACCTGAGGGCGTTAAGTCTGGGTGTCAGTTTCTTTTTAATGTTTGTGGTGTGCTGTTTGAATGTCATATGAGTATCATAATTTATGTTACTCCTAGGATTTTGGATGTGTGTGTATGTGTTAGGGGTGTGTTGTTTATGGTGAGTTGAGGGATGTATTCGTGTTCTCCTGTCCAACTTGTGAGCAGGGTTGCGGTGGATTTGGCTGGGGCTAGATTAAGTCTGTTTGTAGTGCACCAGCCATGTAGTGTGTTGAGATAGGGTTGAAGGAGATCTGTTGCTCTTTTTGGGTCATGGTGTGTGCATGTGAGTGTTATGTCATCTGCATAGGAGGCTAAGTTTATTTGGGGCGTATTGGGTGTAGTTATATCGTGCATGTACAGATTGAAGAGTGCGGGCGATAGGACGGATCCTTGTGGGACTCCGTTTGGAAAGTTTCTGATTTTAGATGACTGACCGGCAAAAGATACGTGTGTACATCTGCCTGCTAGGAAGTTGGCCAGCCACCTTTTTGTGTTGTGCATGTTTGTGTTGTAGATTGTGTTTGTTAGGTTGTGGTGGGGGATGGCATCGAAGGCTTTACTAATGTCGAGTGTGGCTAATAGTGATCTGTGTGGTGGTCTAGCTGAGTTGATGCCGTCGAAAGCTCTTTGTGTAAGGTCTGTGAGAAGAGTGTTTGTGGAGTGCAGTGGCCTAAAGCCATGTTGTGTTGGAGCTAGGGGTAGGTCAGGTGTAATTATGCTTGAGATTGTTGATGATATGCTTTGTCTGGTGATTGGTGAAGGGTGTATAGTCAGGGTCTGTGAGAAATTGTCTCTTACGTCGGATGACACGTCGGTCGTCTTTGTGAGGTTTTAGGTGGCTGACATGTGAGAAGTGATTGATGAGAGTGTTTGCTTGTTGTTTACATGAAGGAGTAGAGTCTGTTGTTGTGATTGCAGCATGTGATTGTGTTGTGTTGCTGTTGGAAAGTGTGATGCTGTTTAGTGTTGTGTAGAGTTTTTTGGGGTTTGTTTTGTGATCAAGTGTTTGTAAGAAGTTATTCCAATTTAGTTTTTGTTGTTCTTGTATTTTGTTGTTAGTTTGGGTGTTGAGTGCTTGAATTTGTTGTGTGATGTCTTGTGTGTGGGGTGCTAGGGAGTGTTTCAGTATGTCGCGTTGTCTGATGAGGTTTTGAATTTCTGGTGTGAAGTTGGGGTTGTGTCTTTTTCTGTTAGCTCTTGGAATGTGTTTCTTGTCAGCGTTTTGGATAGTTTTATTGAGTATGTGTACAGCATTGTTGATGTTAGTGATGGGTGTACTGTTTAGAGTTGTGAAGTGTTGTTCTGTCTCATTTGTGAATGCTTCCCAGTTAGCTCTTTTATAATTGGTGTATGTGTGTTTGTGGCTAGCTGGTTTTGGTGGTGATAATGATCGGGAGGTGGTCAGAGCCTAAGGTTCTGACCACCCTCCAGGATGTTGTGGGGCGAGTTCTGGGGAGCAAAAGGTGATATCTGGAGATGATGGGTTATAGAGGGCTTGGTGAGGAATATGGGTATGTTGATGGATGTCGTTAAGGATGATGAGGTTATCGGTTTGGTTTTGCAGTACCAGCCCTCTGTCTGTGTCGGGGTTGTCGACAAACCAGGCCGACGTCTTGGCATTGAAGTCACCACCCAGGATGATGTGTGGGGTGTGTGGGGTGTTTGTGATGTGTTGTAAGTGTGGTCTGTATTCATTTGGTACTGTAGGGGATGTTTGGGGAGGGATGTATGTGTTCATGATGGTTATGTTGGAGTTGTTGCCAGTGCGTATTTTAATTGACTGTATTTCTGTTGTGTTATCATTTGGGGGAGGAGGGATTTGGTTTGTACACTGGTTACTATGTATGATATTTCTTTGTGTACCAGGGTGATGAGTACGTGAAGTTATAACTAATGGAAGTGAGGTATACCTGTATGCGGATGACACTAAGCTGTATAGAAGAGTGAGGAGTAAGGAAGATGTGGGCTTGCTTCAAGGAGATGTGGAGGGCATGAAGGGATGGTCTGAGCATTGGTTAATGCCTTTTCATCCAAAAAAATGCAAGTACATGCGGATTGGGACAAGCAAGATAGACAAGGTAGGATACAGTATGTATGAAGCGATGGAGGAAGTGAATGCAGAAAAGGATATAGGAGTAGTGATAGACAATAAGTTAAATTTCTCAGAACATTTAGTGGAAAAGATAAACAAAGCCAATAGAATTGTAGGGCTGATAAGGAGGACATTTGTGTCACTTGACGAAGAAATCTTCAGGAATCTCTATACAGCGCTGGTTAGGCCGTACCTGGAACATGCGAACCAGGTGTGGGCTCCATATATGGTAAAGGATATAGAAACAGTGGAGAAAGTGCAGAGGAGAGCTAGCAAGCTGGTACCAACGTTGAAGAACGCGGGCTATGAGCAGAGGTTGAGGACACTGGGGCTTCCGACACTGGCATATAGGAGAAAGAGAGGGTATATGATAGAGACTTTTAAGATAGTGTCAGGAAAGTACGATGAGGATGTGTGTGAATGTATCTTCTTGATGCGGGAGGGAACAAGAACGAGAGGACACTCTAAGAAAATTTACAAAGAAAGAAATAGGCTTGAGAAGGCAAAGAACTCATTTTGTGATAAGAGTGGTAAATGAGTGGAATGCACTGCCCCAGTATGTAGTCGATTCCGAAGCAATAAGGGAATTTGAAAGTAATCTTGATAAAGCATGGGGAAGACAAGATTTGAAGTTTGATTATAAAACAAAAATACAGAATAGTAAAAATGTTGCGTCTGCTACCGCCGCCGCCAACACCGTGAACGACCGCAGCAGTGCAAGTACTGGTACTGAGCTGGATATGCACAGGCCTAGTTTGCCTTTTTCCAGAGGATCTACTGTAAGAAACTGTAAGAAAGTATGTGGAATAATCTACCAAGTGCTATAGTGGGGTCAATAACAATAGAGCTTCAACATAAAATTTGATAGGACGAGATGGGTTGGGTGTGAAAGGGATCTGCCGTGTGTGGGCCAATCGGCTCTCTGCAGACTCCCATTTTCATCTTGGTAGCATGTGTAAGGGATCTGCCTCATTTGTACCAGTGTGCAAATAAGAGAGAGAGAGAGAGATTGGCTGTGTAAGGGATAGATCTGCCTCTCTCGTAACAGAGTCGTAGATATGTGAAATAGGCTACCTAGTGCTATAGTGGGATCAAGAACAATAAAGAATTTCAAGATAAAATCAGATAGACATATGGACAAAATGGGTTGGATGTGAAAGGGATCTGCCTTTTGTGGGCCACTTGTCTGCAGATTCCCATGTTCATCTTAGTTGCATGTGTAAGGGATCTGCTTCATTTGTACCGATGTGCAAGCAAACGAGCGACAGAGAGAAACTGGGTGTGTAAGGGATCTGCCTCTATTCGTTTAGTAACAGAGTTGTAGATGTGTGGAATAGGCTACCAAGTCCTATAGTGGGATCAAGAACAATAGAGTTCAACATAAAATTAGATAGGACAAGATGGGTTGGGTGTGAAAGACTGCCATGGGTGTGTCTGGCCACCATTTACAATACCTCTACAGATGGGACCAAGAGAATCACCTCTACAGTACCTCACTTGAGGAGTGGAAATAATAGAAAAGGAATTAGGAGGAACAAAAGCATGGCCTGTAATATAGAAAAAGTCAAGAAGAGTGAATCAAAGAAAAACATTTATCATGCAGCCATGCAAGCCTTTTATATGAAGAGTATAATCTTAAAATATAGAGAACAACCTGGTACATGTATTATTAGGGTAAGTGTTTTTATAGAATAATGATTGCCTTCACAATAAGGAAAAAAATGAAATTCCCATACTACTATTCTGAGATAGGTCAAATTGAGTTCAAATTATCATCCAAATATAGCCTGACTGAATTGAGGGAAGGTATGCAAACACGGGTAATACCTTCCACTGGTTCAGCTTTTAGTGGGTAGAGAACAGTGTTGGCTATATTTTTCTATAGGACAAACCTGTCCCTATATACAGACCTATTTCATATGGACTTAATTATTTTAGAGTAAATTTAAGTAATTTGCTAAATGAACTAGACAAATACCGGTACTCAATTAGTTGCATTGTGAACACATCCAAACTAACTCTTCTATTGCAAATTTAATGGAAAAGCGTGGATACTCTCAACATGTAACACAACCAACAACTGAAAATGGCACCCTAATTGATCATGTTTATGCTAAGAGATGAGGAAATATGAAGGTGAAAGTTATTCCCACATATTACAGTTATCATAGTGAATTTCCATTGAAATTTGAATGCCCCTTTTTGTATGTTTTTCCCCTTCTATTCTTATTCTGTCTAATTCGGTTGTCTTCCGGATGGCCTATATCATATGCCACCCTGGCCTGGCTAGTTTATTGGCTCCTGACTTTATTTGTGTCTATGGTCGCTGGTGCGGTCAAGCTGACTCGATTCCCCTCAGTGGTGTATTATGTGTGTATCTCTGTGTGATTTATTTCTTCCTTAGACCTGATTTCTCATTCTTCGCCCTTGATCACTTCTTAATTGGTGCTGCAGTGTAGCAGTTCTTGACTCACCCTTCGGCCCTACCCTATAAGAGGAACTCTGGTGCGGCTGAATTGGTGAAATGGTGAGAAATGTCTGTGTATCTTCACCTTCCTAGATTTGTTCACCTCTTGCCCTTCCCTACCTATCATATCTTGATTGGTTGTCCATCTTGATCTAATCCTTCAGGCCAGCCCTATAAGAGTTTTTTGGGGGAACTCAGTGGTCTGGTTAAACTATTTTAATAAATATAATTTTAACCCTTAATCATCGGCGCTCGACATATGTCGAGTTAAAGAAAACGTGCCCATATGCGGGCCTCGACATATGTCGAGTGCAATTTTGAGCACGTAATGTGCTCTGAGAGAGAGCTGAGCGGTGCTAGGAGCAGAGATTGCTTCATGACCGCTCGCCACCACCGCCGTGGGTCGACTGAAATTTATTACACCCTCCTCCACCCTCTCTCACTCGCTACACAGCGAATTATGTAAGGAAATAACCTTATTTTAGGGTTTTTGCACTCGTGTTGCACGATCGTTGCAAGAGAACCAGTGGTCGTAGAAGGATGGTTCGGGTGTCATTCGAAAGCTCTGTTTATGCCCTTTCAGGGATAGATACTTGTATTACGCTCTGAGTCTTGTTTATGCATGAAAAAGAGCACGGAAACAACCCCATTTAGGGTAAAACCACCCGCTTGGCGGGTAGAAGTTACCGACCCACCCGCTCTTAAGGCGTTAAATATGTAAGATATGTAATAAATTATGTAAAATATATTGTTTTTTCTTTATATATATAATTATCATTATGAAGTTAATTTTCACAGGGAAAATATATACTTGAACAATTGTTTCCGCTGACAAAGAAATTATAGATTCTTGGAAAATACCGTACACTACGAAAGATTATTCAACATGGAATTTGAATGGAATAGAGAAGCTTAGCAACGAAAAGCCAATACTCCCTCCTCCCTGTGATTGTGCCAGCTTTTGTAAGCAGTGCAATAACTTAATGAAGGACAGAAAAGCTGCAGGATGCTCTGGCATTCTAGCTGAGATGATTAAGGCCTCAGGTGAGAAAGGAGTAGGTGTGTTGAATGAGCTAATTAACTTCATCATCAGAGAGGATGTAATCTCTGATGAATGGCACAAAAGTACATTATATACTGTATATGAGCAAAGGGGACTCATTGGATAGGGAAAATTATAGGGGCCTGAAAATACTTGATCAAGTCATGAAGGTCTGTGAGAAAGTCTTTGAAGGTATGATATTGACGATATGCAGTTTGGTTTCATGCTAGGACACGGCACAATCCAAGTCATGAAGGTATTTGTGTGATAATGAAGATGTATGAGGACTCACAAACGGCAGTGAGGGTACAAAGGTACAAAGGAAATCAAGCAACAACAGATCTAGTGACCCTTCTAGGTTGCTTGTCCTCCAAAACACTGAGGATCAAGTGTCCAAACAGTGGTTTAGAGTGGGTAAGGGAACATTGGAAAGGGAAATACTGCCCTGGAACTAATGTCCGTGGCAGGATTAGGAAGTTAGTAGGGGACAGATGGTTTAGTAACTGAGGGGGGGGGATAAAATACAGTTATTCATTACGCAGTTCGGTTGATGCGAGATATTTGCTAGGACACGGCACAATCCAAGTCATGGTATTTGTGTGATAATGAAGATGTATGAGGACTCACAAACGGCAGTGAGGGTGAATGATGTACCGGTACTGAGTGATGAGTTTTCAGTTCGCGTCGGAGTCCACCAGGGCTCTGTGTTAATGAAGCCCTTTCCTCTTTTTTTTTTATGGTTCTGGAGGCACTATCTGGTGATTTCAGAGTGGGGCTCCCCTGGGAACTGCTATAAGGGTCCTGAAAATGCTTGACTAAGTCATGAAGGTCTGTGAGAGAGTCTTAGAAGGTATGATAAGGGAAAGATACTGTATGTACTGTATGTACTTAAAAGATAGGGATCTGATGTTGTGTTTGCAGACCGGGAGAAGGCCTTTGATAAGGTGACCAGAGAAGTTGTGCAGTAGGCTAGGAGAAAACTTGGCGTTGAGGAGTGGCTGGTGCATGTGATAATGAAGATGTACGAGGACTCACAAACGGTAGTGAGGGTGAAAGGTGTACAGCTGAGTGAGGGACATATACAGTACGGTACTAGATATTTGGTAAGGGTTAGCTTTATATCCCAAGTACTGGTTACTAGGGACATATACTAGGTGTTAGGTGGAGGTTAGTTTTGTATCCAAAGTACTGGGTACTAGGGATATATACTAGGTGTTACGTGAGGGTACTGAGTGATGAGTTTTCAGTTCGTGTCGGAGTCCAACAGGGAAGTGTGTTAATTAAGCCCTCTCCTCTTTTTTATGGTTCTGGAGGCACTATCTAGTGATTTCAGAGTTAGGCTCCCCTTGCAACTGCTATAACAGGCCTGAAAATGCTTGGCCAAGTCATGAAGGTCTGTGAGTGTGAGAGAGTCTTTGAAGGTATGATAACTTCATAGTCAGGCAGCTGAAGGAAAGATATCTAAGAGGTGTTTTTCCGGTCCCGTCTCAAGACCACCGTCACAAGATCTACCCGAAAACTGTTTTTCTGGTCCCGTCGCAAGCCCACCTTTAGCAAGCGAGACACCAATATTCTCTTGCGACAGTAAGAGAGCTCCGGAGCTGGGTTGACGGCAAGCTGAAACATCTCACTCAACTTACTGTTTCTCCATTCTAATTTATTTCGGTATATTTGTTTATCCAAACATTATGTTATAATTTACTTGCCTATTATTAGGAAGTATAGTAATAAGAGCCCACAGTAACGTATATCCAATTGTTGATAATAAATTAATGTGGGACAGTACGCTTGGTTAAATTTTGTCCACGAAACAACAACAAACCCCAGCTTTGACTATGCTATTTACCGATTGTTTTTTCATATCAGAATTGCATTTATATAATCCTTATGATAATTAAATTGGCGGTGAATGTTATTCCGATGAAATGGAAGTTGTATAGCCTAGCCTATATATTTGTAAGATGTGTGCTGGCTTGGAGCAAGCCTGTGTTGTTTTTCCTGTCCTGTGATGATCTTGCGACGGCTCGGTTGAGACGGTGGTCTTGCGATGGGCCCGGAAAATCACGTCTCTACTGATAGTAAGAAGTTGTGCAGTAGGCTAGGAGAAAATTTGGCGTAGAGGAGTGGCTGGTGCGTGTGATAATGAAGATGTATGAAGACTCACGAACGGTATTGAGGGTGAAAGGTGTACTGAGTGAGGGACATATGCTAGGTGAAGGTTAGTTTTGTATCCCACGTACTGGGTACTAGGGACATATACTAGGTGTTATGTAAGGGTTAGTATTGTATCCCAAATACTAGGTACTAGGGACATATACTAGGTGTTACGTGAGGGTTAGCTTGGTATCCCACGTACTGGGTACTAGGGACATATACTAGGTGTTACGTGAGGGTTAGTTTTGTATCCAACGTACTGGGTCTAGGGGGCGGCAGCCTCCACTCATAATACTAGGATAGGTTAGGTAAGGTTGTTAGGTTAGGCTAATGGGGATGGATGTAGTTTCCGAGTGTACGGTCGTCATGTTTACATTTGTCGATCGCCGTTGTTAACCTGCCCTTCCCTACCTATCATGTGTTGATTGGTTGTCCATCTTGATCTAATTCTTCAGGCCAGCTCTATTAGAGTATTTTGGGGGAACTCAGTGGTGTGGTTAAACTATTTTTAATATATATTTGTTTAAATATGTAAGATATGCAATAAATTATGTAAAATATATTGTTTTTACTTTATACCTATACATATAATTGTCATTATTAAGGAAATTACATTGACTATTTACATCGCTAGGCCTAGCTTCCTTATTTCTATTAATTTCCTCCAGTTTACAATGAAACCTATTGCTAATTTCCTTGTTCTTCAGCAGCCGCGGCGGTGTCGGCGTTGGACGCTTGGGATAATGTTCCCGTCTATTTTGAATGCCATTCGATACAATAATATGTTGAAAGCCCCCCCTCACCCCCCCATGACATGTTATCATCATATATATTGCCAGTAGAGGGCAAACAACCAAACAAATTGCCGCAAAGCCCTTCCCTCAACATATTATTGTATCCAATGGCAGTCAAAATAGACGGGAACATGATCACAAGCGTCCACCGCCGCCGCCGCCGTCATGTTTACATGGTCGATCGCCGCAGTTTGGTTAGGCCTATTTGCCCCCTGCTGGCAAATTATATGATGATGACAATATGTCATGGGGGTGTTTGCCCCCCCTCAACATATTATTGTATCAAACGGCATTCAAAATGGACGGGAACATGATGGCAAGCTTTCGTCGCTGCTCTGCGTAGTGTAAACATTACATTCTCTACATTCTGCCCGGCTAGGCCTATATTATAGGCTACAATAAATGAGTAGGCTAAGCTATTTTATCTATAGGCTAGGCCTAGTCTAATATTACAATTTAAGGTAGCATTCAAGGAGACTACAGCAGGACTTACCTTTGACCGGGTATAGGCTATCCTAGTGTTTACTAGGCCTATACCCCTTTGAAAGGACATTAGCCATCATAGTAGGCTATTATGGGTGGGGGCTGCCGCCCCCACACCCCGATTTTTGGTGTATTTGTCTATTTTGCCCCCTGCTGGCAATATGACGATGACATGACATGGGGGGTGGCAAAGCCACCCCTCAACATATTATTGTATCCATTGGCATTCAAAATAGACGGGAACATGATTGCAGACGTCCGCCGCCTCCGTCATGTTTACATTTGTCGATCGCCGTTGTTAAGTTCGCGTCTATTTTGACGGCGATTTTTTTCGGTTATTTGCCCCCTGCTGGCAATATATAAGATGATGACAATATGTCATGAGTGGGGGGGCCTCAACAATGACCTCTAACCTCTGTATCTCAAATAGGGCTAGAGCAAATTGGCTGCAAATTTCCACATCTAGGCTATTCCTTGACTGACTCTTCCCAAATGGTAGACATATTAGCTTGATCAATCTAGGCCTAGTTGTTTTTTAGTTACAGAGATTATAGCCTAGGTCATGATGTCTTGCCTACTTACAGCGAATAGACTAGGCCTATTGTAGATTGGTAAAATATTTGCTTAGGCTAATAGGCCTAGGCTATGTTGGCTGTGCAATTGTCTCGATTTGATTATTTTTACCTAATTAGGCCTAAAGCAGCCTGAGTCTATTCCCAACCCCCAAACAGTATCCCATGTTAAGCCCTAGGCTAGGTAAAATGCCCCAGAACGAGAAGCCCACCACAGAAGCCACGAACGAACACCACACAGAAACACCCAAAGGAAAGGTCCACAGAACGAAAGGACCAGCTGACCGAGCCAGCCAATTCAGACAGGCCCAAGCCCGCAGGGCTAAGCAGCTCCAGGCCGCACCTAGATACCCCTTCTAAACTGACCATTTTTCCACACCTCATGTACACTACCCCCTCGTGTCCTACACTCCTAACTACAAAGATGATGAACAGGAATATACATTCATATTAAAAACCCATGCCCTGTCCCGACGTTGAGCCAATGCCAACACATCAGACAGCCATAATTATTTCTATGTATGTTCTTACATCCGAGAAGTAGATGTTATATATCTTAGAAGTTAAAACACCCACGCCTGTCCCTAGACCTTGTATATCATTTCCCATGACGAGTATAGATATATGTAACCCATGCTCAGTCGCCCCCTTGCATTGTTCCTCTAGTAACTAATTGTCTCTATAATATTAACTGCCACCAGTATTGATACGACATAGCGGCACTGTCCTTGTGTCGTATTGTGCCAAGTACAGATCAACCAGGTTTCATCACCTTATTAGGACGACGACTATAATGTCGTCGTTCATCGATGTATGCAATCCTTAGTTTAAGTATTAATATTAACATTCCCTAACATCTTGTCTTGCCAGACTAAGCTTCTGAAGACCCATCGCCCCATAAATCTATGTATTCAATCCTTTGGTTAAGTATTTTTATCTGCCATTGTGTTCACCTTTTTCCATTTACTTTTCCACAATTGTCATACGTCTTCCCCTTGCCTCCTTCGTATCCACAGTCCACACTACGCCAATTTACTTCGTGTCATACACCTCTTACCCCAACCAGAGATTGTATAAGATAACCTTGTTACCAGTATCTGTCATAAGTACCCCTACGAACTGCCGCTGTTGTTGGTATACATATATTTCATAGAAAACGCAGTTCCCAGGGCCAACTAATAGTATCCATAACCCCTCGGACTGATCACATAACTCTATCTTTTCCAGACTCATATACCACCCCATAGTTGCATTCCCCGGTAGCATTTGGCTAACGTATTCTACTGCCTTTTCAAACTCCCATATCAACTGCAGCCTAATGCCACCCCCACGCCCAGAGACCTTAGGGTCAAATTCCCCTATAGCCCCCCTGCACTCCTCCCCTCTCATTATAAGACACCGCGCTTCTCTACTCTTGTCCGACCTAGCCTCTCTCTCATACCTCTTGAAGATCCTTGAATTGTCCGTTGCTAACGCTCTCCAACCTTTTATATATATACTCCTATCCAGCCTACCTTCACTTAGTAGGCCAGAACAACATTAGAACTTTACTAGCCCCTTGCATGCCATCTATTCTCTTACAACCCATTCACAACCCTGCACCCAATGGTCGTCGGTGCGAGGCTAGCCGCCACGCCAGTAGCTAACTTCTATTGCCATACTTCCAGATAAATGTGGCAGAGTTAGCAACCCAGTCTCCACCACATCCAGCAAACCCTACAATTAACAACCAGCCGAGTAAAACCAGCTAGCCAAGGCACCTTCAGTTTTGGTATTAAGGACACCCACATCTGTCTCATACACAGAGGGTTATTACAAACACTGGTGATATGGCAAGCCCCTAGCCACAGCCGCCGGACAACTACCACAGAGAGAGGGCGCCCAGCTCCCCCTTTTTGCCCACCCGAGGAGGGAGACCCCCACCCCCGCGGAGGTATACCTGGCCCCTGTTTTGACTTCCGAGTCATTGCCAGGTAGCACAGGAATTCTTCCTATCAATGAACTAACCATGCATGACTAACACCTTTACTAACCTCTATTAACTCACAATAAACCATTTACCTTTCTTGCATGCTCTAATCACTAAATTAGCACCTCAGCTATACCATAGAATGAAGATTGAACAATCTAAGAGAGACGCTCCTATCACAGCTGTCCCCATCCTCCTCGCAAAGTAGATCCAGTCTCTCTCCCCTAAATACTTCCAATATAGCCAAAATAGTACCTCTTACTAAGGCTCAGTTATATGAAAATATAAAGGCTTCCTATAGCCATGTGCCACAACAGTAAATACCATCTTACCTAGTTCCCATATCTATTGAGAGCTCAAATAAGTCCATAAGACTGTCTACTGTCTACAGGGTCCCAGAACCGAGCCTATAAATCTAGTTCCCGCCCCCAGTCAAATCAGTTGAAAGCTAGACACCAACCAGTGGTCACTACCCTGCAGTTAACCTCTAGCTCTGCCCTGGTGTTGTTCCGGAGTTGAGATTCCAGAGCCGGCAGACTCCGTGGCAGATTTGGATAGAAGGACCTGCCCACGTATTTGAGAACTTCACACATATGGACCCCCTGGACAGCCGCGGAACCAGTCGTTAGCCCCCAACATCACCGGAAGCAAGATAACTAGGACCAGATCTACAAATACTATTCAAGATTCATGTTGCTAGTACTAAGTGTTATAGTACTAGTTTGACACTCACTTATTAACTTTCTATAAAGTGGCTAAAACCTTGCCCAGTGTAACTCATATTTAACCATTCCATTTGGGACGTACTAAGCGATCAGTGCTCATTAATTAACAGGCGACATTGACTCTCGTAATTACCTTATTCAGATATTAAAACTCTAGTGATATCTAACGTTCGCCCACTGATTTGTGTTCTACGTATTTCTGCCATAAGAATATAAAACTTAGATCAGTACCCCCATGAGGTTACTAGAGATTTCCGTGTTCTACAATATACGCGTGTCTAATCCTAACTGTGAGCTGCTACTTGGGCACGCGACCAGCCAGTAAGAGATCAAATCAGTGAAATTGAATTACATGAATATATTGAGGTCTTCCAGAAAATAAAACTTGCTAATTAAGCCAGTGATCAGAAGATTAATACCTGAACGTTGGAAGTGGGAGACTAGGCTCCATCCAGATCCACTTATGCTAGTGTTGTTCAATTCTATTATATTGTCTTGCACGAGTATTCTGCAGTGGTATATAAATAAACGTGATCGTGTAACTTGCTACCATGTGTTTCTTTGTGTTCTCTATTCCTCATATCTTGTATTGTGCATGCAGCCTTATATACCCAGTCATTTAGAACTCACATTACCCAAGTTAAACCTGTAGAAAAACAGGGCATAACATTGGCGGCAGCGGTGGTTCTTGATTCGGATAAAAGGTTGCATTACACTGCAAGTTTGGAACAGTAGAAGCATGGCAACATCGCAAAATTTTCAGCCACTCACACACATTCCCAAGTATGATGTAAACACGTATGATATCACCACTTACTTAGACATAATAAAGCCAGTGTACGATGTGGTACTTCAAAATGACCGCGAAAAAATCGCCGTTGCAATTTCGCACATTATACAGTTGGGAGAAGCCGTTTCCCAAATTGTTGATCAGCTTACCTGGAAAGAATTTATTTGCCAAACTGTGAAACAGTGTACGCCAGAGCTTACCTGGAACCAGTTTCGATCCTTCGTGATCCGGACCTTAGATCCACTTTTGGGTTCCCCCGTCGCCCCCAAAATAATAAAAGTCGACGAGATCAAGTATGAAGGGGATATAAATGTGACCCTCATCCAACTCTACAGATACGTGAGGACCACGTATAGCTATGAAGATTACGATCAACAAAATGAACTCTTATTCACCGCATTATTAAACATCCTCCCACCCCACATCACCGCCTATCTCGACCCGTATGGCTTATTCGAAGAACATATGCTCTCCATCAGAGAAGAATGCCTACTCAGTTCGATGAATCCCCTATCCAACCCTTCAGCCCCTATCCAAGACTCCGTGCACCTTTCCAAAATGACTTCCGGTGAAAGTCCAACCCCAGTGCACTCTTCCTTGCCTCTATCCTCTCTGACCATCCCTAAATTTTCCCCTGCCCAGCCATCCACCAACGATCATCTTCCATCAATTGTGTTACCCCATAAACCCCATCCTTGTTCTATGCATGTCAAACAAACTCACCAGTCCCAGATAACCTCTAACCAGACCGTGACTGCCACCAAGAAAATTCCCCAAATTCGTCCTGTTAACAACCCCAAATCAATACATCAGTCCTCTATCAATAACCCCTGTTCTAAACCTAACTCTTCCCCCACCAACCCTCCGCAGCCCCCCCAACAAGCCCCGTATTCTAGCTATGCCTACCTATGTAGGCCTACCAAAACATGTTTTCCCCATGCCCCCAGAAATGTTCAGCTATTCCACAAACAACAAAATTCCCCTTTTGACAGTTTTCAGTCAGTAGCTCCCTTCCACCCCCACACAATTCACACCCCTAGAAAACTTCAAAAACCCCACACTTGACTCGCCCTCTCATGTCAAACAAACTCACCAGTCCCAGATAACCTCTAACCAGACCGAGACTGCCACCAAGAAAATTACCCAAATTCGTCCTGTTAACAACCCCAAATCAATACATCAGTCCTCTACCAATAACCCCTGTTCTAAACCTAACTCTTCCCCCACCAACCCTCTGCAGCCCCCCCAACAAGCCCCGTATTCTAGCTATGCCTACCTATGTAGGCCTACCAAAACATGTTTTCCCCATGCCCCCAGAAATGTTCAGCTATTCCACAAACAACAAAATTCCCCTTGTGACAGTTTTCAGTCAGTAGCTCCCTTCCACCCCCACACAATTCACACCCCTAGAAAACTTCAAAACCCCACACTTGACTCGCCCTCTCATGTCAAACAAACTCACCAGTCCCAGATAACCTCTAACCAGACCGAGACTGCCACCAAGAAAATTCCCCAAACTCGTCCTGTTAACAACCCCAAATCAGTACATCACTCCTCCCTCAATAACCCATGTCCTATGCCTAACTCTGCCCCCACTAATCCTCCCCAGTCCCACATAACCTTTAACCAGACCGAGACTGACACCAAGAAAATTCCCCAAATTCGTCCTGTTAACAACCCCAAATCAATACATCAGTCCTCTACCAATAACCCCTGTTCTACACCTAACTCCTCCCCCACCAACCCGCCGCAATCCCCCCAACAAATCCCGTTTTCTAACTTGCTCACCTCTCACCACCCTGACCCTCCCACACGCGCCGTTAATCCTCCCCTCACGCGTGACGAGCTAGGGACCCAACCATGTTCCCCCACTTCCCCCAGAAATGCTCAGCTATTCCCCCACCAACAAAATTTCCCTTGTGACAGTTTTCCGTCGGTAGCTCCCTTCCACCCTCCCACAATTCACACCCCTAATAAACTTCAAAACCCCACACTTGACTCACCCCCTCATGACAGACAAACCCACCAATCCCATATAACCTCTAAACAAACCGTCACTGCCACCGACACACCCCACCACTCTGATCCTCCCACACGCGCCGTTAATCCCCCCCTCACGCGTGACCCCCACCAAAGTGATTTCCCCCCCCTCATGCGTACCGAACACTTGCTCACCAGTCGGTCCCCCACCATCATGAGCCCAGCTAAACTTTCAACCTCCACCAATTCCCACCCTGCCAGCCTAACCTCTCACGACCACATTCAGAACGAACAATCACCCCCGTACATAACCCCTACCTCCTTTTTCCCCCCTATCTTACCCCCTCTTCACCGTTACCCCACCCGCCCCAAATTCCACCCCCAAAGATCCCGCTCGACAAAATACCACTCCCATCCCAATCCAACCACAAAACTTTTTCCACCTTGGCTAAACCCCAAAATACTCTCTCTCTCGCCCCAAACAACATAATCAACCTCTCAACTTCAACCACTCCTCGAAATCCCATCCATGTCTCTCCCGAAAATAAAATCAGTCCAAATTCAACCCCTCTCAAACCACAACCCTGCCTGCCCAGACCCCCCCCCCCCCATCTCCCTATCAAATCCCCACACCCCAAACCTCCAAACCACCCGATCATAGTAAACTCTCAACCTTCAGCCTTACTCACCCTTCCCCAAACCCCACTCACGACCACAACTCTCTACACAATTCAACCCCTCCCCAGCACCAACCTCTTCCGCAACAACAACCCCGACTCGACCTGCCCGTTTCATCTTTAAAACCCCCCTATCACTACCCCCGACCGAAACCACTTAGACCCCCCTCCAAAACTGGCCCCGGGCCAGCTCGCCCCCAGACCCACATTCCTAACGACAGAACTAACGGTATATCCACCCAGCCCTTCCAAAGTGAAAGTGAAACCCCAAGGTCAAAGCCACAACCACCACCACCCCTATTACCAGACCGTCACCCAGACTAACGGCGACCCTAAATAACCCCCCCTGATGATGATGAGGATATTATTGTACTTAATTTTTTTTATTGTTTTCAATTCCTAAGCGATTGGGCATGATTCTATAAATTTACATGTTTTCCATATACTGTATATTATATTTTTTTTCCCTTAGTCATACTACTTTTCTTGTTAACCTACACTTTTCTGACTATCTTTAAAATTTGTTTTATACATTGTTAAACACTTGACATTTTCTTAATTTTCCTGTGTTCCTAATTATCTGTTCTTTCTTAAATTTACATGTTTTCCATATACTGTATATATTATATTTTTTCTTCCCTTAGTCATACTACTTTTCTTGTTAACTTACACTTTTCTGACTATCTTTTAAATTTGCTCTATACATTGTTAAACACTTTACCTTCACCTGTAAAACGTTCTTCCCCTCAAAATAAAACATCGTCAAGCGACTCAAGTCCCACGACAAACATCTACCTTCCCACCATGACTACAGTATGCTTCTTTTTACTTCACCCTTGAGGCTCGAGGACGAGCCTATAATGAAGGAGAGGGAAGTAAAATGCCCCAGAACGAGAAGCCCACCACAGAAGCCACGAACGAACACCACACAGAAACACCCAAAGGAAAGGTCCACAGAACGAAAGGACCAGCTGACCGAGCCAGCCAATTCAGACAGGCCCAAGCCCGCAGGGCTAAGCAGCTCCAGGCCGCACCTAGATACTCCTTCTAAACTGACCATTTTTCCACACCTCATGTACACTACCCCCTCGTGTCCTACACTCCTAACTACAAAGATGATGAACAGGAATATACATTCCTATTAAAAACACCCATGCCCTGTCCCGACGTTGAGCCAATGCCAACACATCAGACAGCCATAATTATATCTATGTATGTTCTTACATCCGAGAAGTAGATGTTATATATCTTAGAAGTTAAAACACCCACGCCTGTCCCTAGACCTTGTATATCATTTCCCATGACGAGTATAGATATATGTAACCCGTGCTCAGTCGCCCCTTGCATTGTTCCTCTAGTAACTAAGTGTCTCTATAATATTAACTGCCACCAGTATTGATACGACATAGCGGCACTGTCCTTGTGTCGTATTGTGCCAAGTACAGATCAACCAGGTTTCATCACCTTATTAGGACGACGACTATAATGTCGTCGTTCATCGATGTATGCAATCCTTAGTTTAAGTACTAATATTAACATTCCCTAACATCTTGTCTTGCCAAACTAAGCTTCTGAAGACCCATCGCCCCATAAATCTATGTATTCAATCCTTTGGTTAAGTATTTTTATCCGCCATTGTGTTCACCTTTTTCCATTTACTTTTCCACAATTGTCATATGTCTTCCCCTTGCCTCCTTCGTATCCACAGTCCACACTACGCCAATTTACTTCGTGTCATACACCTCTTACCCCAACCAGAGATTGTATAAGATAACCTTGTTACCAGTATCTGTCATAAGTACCCCGAAACAATAACTAAGTACCTCTACGAACTGCCGCTGTTGTTGGTATATATATTTTATAGAAAACGCAGTTCCCAGGGCCAACTAATAGTATCCATAACCCCTCGGACTGATCACATAACTCTATCTTTTCCAGATTCATATACCACCCCATAGTTGCATTCCCCGGTAGCATTTGGCTAACGTATTCTACTGCCTTTTCAAACTCCCATATCAACTGCAGCCTAATGCCACCCCCACGCCCAGAGACCTTAGGGTCAAATTCCCCTATAGCCTCCCTGCACTCCTCCCCTCTCATTATAAGACCCCGCGCTTCTCTACTCTTGTCCGACCTAGCCTCTCTCTCATACCTCTTGAAGATCCTTGAATTGTCCGTTGCTAACGCTCTCCAACCTTTTATATATATACTCCTATCCAGCCTACCTTCACTTAGTAGGCCAGAACAACATTAGAACTTTACTAGCCCCTTGCATGCCATCTATTCTCTTACAACCCATTCACAACCCTGCACCCAATGGTCGTCGGTGCGAGGCTAGCCGCCTCGCCAGTAACTAACTTCTATTGCCATACTTCCAGATAAATGTGGCAGAGTTAGCAACCCAGTCTCCACCACATCCAGCAAACCCTACAATTAACAAACAGCCGAGTAAAACCAGCTAGCCAAGGCACCTTCGGTTTTGGTATTAAGGACACCCACATCTGTCTCATACACAGAGGGTTATTACAAACACTGGTGATATGGCAAGCCCCTAGCCACGGCTGCCGGACGACTACCACAGAGAGAGGGCGCCCAGCTCCCCCTTTTTGCCCACCCGAGGAGGGAGACCCCCACCCCCGCGGAGGTATACCTGGCCCCTGTTTTGACTTCCGAGTCATTGCCAGGTAGCACAGGAATTCTTCCTATCAATGAACTAACCATGCATGACTAACACCTTTACTAACCTCTATTAACTCACAATAAACCATTTACCTTTCTTGCATGCTCTGGTCACTAAATTAGCACCTCAGCTATACCATAGAATGAAGATTGAACAATCTAAGAGAGACGCTCCTATCACAGCTGTCCCCATCCTCCTCGCAAAGTAGATCCAGTCTCTCTCCCCTAAATACTTCCAATATAGCCAAAATAGTACCTCTTACTAAGGCTCAGTTATAAGAAAATATAAAGGCTTCCTATAGCCATGTGCCACAACAGTAAATACCATCTTACCTAGTCCCCATATCTATTGAGAGCTCAAATAAATCCATAAGACTCGAGATCCTTACTGTCTACAGGGTCCAGAACCGAGCCTATAAATCTAGCTCCCGCCCCCAGTCAAATCAGTTGAAAGCTAGACACCAACCAGTGGTCACTACCCTGCAGTTAACCTCTAGCTCTGCCCTGGTGTTGTTCCGGAGTTGAGATTCCAGAGCCGGGAGACTCCGTGGCAGATTTGGATAGAAGGACCTGCCCACGAATTTGAGAACTTCACACATATGGACCCCCTGGACGGCCGCAGAACTAGTCGTTAGCCCCCAACATCACCGGAAGCAAGATAACTAGGACCAGATCTAAAAATACTATTCAAGATTCATGTTGCTAGTACTAAGTGTTATAGTACTAGTTTGACACTCACTTATTAACTTTCTATAAAGTGGCTAAAACCTTGCCCAGTGTAACTCATATTTAACCATTCCATTTGGGACGTACTAAGCGATCAGTGCTCATTAATTAACAGGCGACATTGACTCTCGTAATTACCTTATTCAGATATTAAAACTCTAGTGATATCTAATGTTCGCCCACTGATTTGTGTTCTACGTATTTCTGCCATAAGAATATAAAACTTAGATCAGTAC
This sequence comes from Paralithodes platypus, assembly GCA_032716605.1. Taxonomy (NCBI): domain Eukaryota; kingdom Metazoa; phylum Arthropoda; class Malacostraca; order Decapoda; family Lithodidae; genus Paralithodes; species Paralithodes platypus. The sequence goes on from CM064554.1 coordinate 18,585,802, forward strand.
CCCCATGAGGTTACTAGAGATTTCCGTGTTCTACAATATACGCGTGTCTAATCCTAACTGTGAGCTGCTACTTGGGCACGCGACCAGCCAGTAAGAGATCAAATCAGTGAAATTGAATTACATGAATATATTGAGGTCTTCCAGAAAATAAAACTTGCTAATTAAGCCAGTGATCAGAAGATTAATACCTGAACGTTGGAAGTGGGAGACTAGGCTCCATCCAGATCCACTTATGCTAGTGTTGTTCAATTCTATTATATTGTCTTGCACGAGTATTCTGCAGTGGTATATAAATAAACGTGATCGTGTAACTTGCTACCATGTGTTTCTTTGTGTTCTCTATTCCTCATATCTTGTATTGTGCATGCAGCCTTATATACCCAGTCATTTAGAACTCACATTACCCAAGTTAAACCTGTAGAAAAACAGGGCATAACACTAGGCCTAGGCCTAATCCCACTCTCAATCAAAATTCGAACTGATAAATTCGTACCTACCGGTAGCGCTGCCTAGGCTAGGCCTATATTTTTTGTGAATAGATATAGAAAATGGTTTAAAGGAAAGACCATCCTATATTATGTTCAAATAATATGTAATAGCACTGTGTATGGTTGTATTAAATTTAAATAGTGATAGATGTGTATATTAATGGGATAAATACTCCAAAATTCGCATACGTTCAGAAAATTATATTGCAACACTGTTGCCAGATACTAATCAATCCCATTATCATTATATCATAATGGATTTTACTCATTTGCATAATTTCAAATACCTAGGACATTAATATAATATTTTCCTATCTTTTTTGTAGTGATATTTGTCTGATTTAGTGGTATATTGGTGTCTGTCTAGGGTTATAATGCATTGTGAAAGTTACCTCTGAATCTCTGACTTGGTAACAGTTCGGTATGTGTAACCCTGCTTTCTTTGAGTATTACACGGCAAGAGAAGCTTTCGGTTCTGTCATTACTGTTCAAGGTAAACAGCAACTGCTAAATTCGACATCATGTTCAAATAATATGTAATAGCATTGTCTATGGTTGTATTAGACAACAATCGTGATAGGTTTCTATTTTATGTGGATAAATAGTATTAAGCTGAATAAACTAAATACCGAAAGTTCACTAGAGTGGTTGTGGATACATTTGCTAGATATGAGGGAGGAAGGAGGTAGGAAGGAAGGGCTAGGCAGTGTTGCCAGTTGTATCGCTACATATTACCGCTAGATGTAGAGCTATTTACTTCAATTTAGAAGCCATTTTTTTCATATCTAGAGATTTACTAGGGATAATTTAAAAATTTCAGACATGCTAGTCATAGTACATTGTAAAATTTGCAAAACAAACAAACCAAACTCTTTTAGAAAATTGCAGCATTATTCTAACATTGTTTGACTATGTAGCAACATGCTAGCGACTTTTGAGAAGGATCTAGCGGTATTTTGTGGAGACATAACTGGGAGGGTGGGAGGGAGGTGGTGGTTGCAGTGTTTGCCACAGTTGTAAAGCTACATATTACCGCTAAATGTAGAGGTATTTACTTCAATCTATCAGCCATTTCTTTTATATCTAGAGACATTTACTAGGGATAATTTGAAAATTTCAGACATTCTAGTCATACTACATTGTAAAATTTGCAAAACAAACAAACCAAAACTCTTTAGAAATTGCAGCATTATCCTAACATTGTTTGGCTATGTAGCAACATGCTAGCGACTTTTGAGAAAGGATCTAGCGGTATTTCGTGGTAACACTTTAGGAGGGTTAAAATACGAGTCACACGGGCAATTGCCAAAACTTTAAAGGTCCATATCATTGTTATTAAACTAAGCATTTGGCAAAGGGAGGAATTGTTAAAAACCTTAGCTAATACTCTGTCATTCACCAAAAATAAATTTGAATTATCATTATTATTTGGTAGGGTAGGTATGTATAGGTAGGTTGGCTAAATAATTGCTGGAATTCGTAGGGACTCTAACTGTTTTGAGAGAGTTAAATAAAAAAAAAAATTATAGATCTGAATAATAAAGAGATTATGTTATTAAGCAAAACTGGGGGATGTGTGGAAGCCTATAGACTGTAGACGGTAAACTTTGTGTGGGTAGCGAATTCGGTTTTAAAGTAATTTAAGAATAGACAGTTTTCAATGCTGCGGCCAAACTATTCCACCCATTTATATAGTTTTGGTATCAAAACGTTCGGAATCGCGAGCCTCACCCATCTACGCAAGCATGGCTTTGATCATCGGCGTAGCTTTTAAGATGTGGAATTTTAAGTGGAATTCGAGGTTTTTTCAAGATTGCCGGAAAAAAACCCACGTGCAAAAGCAAAACCTTCTCTATAAAATTTGCGGAGCATTAGTAGGGGAGTGCGTATGCCAAAGCCCAGTCGTTTCCTGTGAGTGGGAGAGACGGTATTTAGGCGTCAAGTTTTTCGGGAAATCGGCTGCCACGGACCTGTTTGGCCGCCATGCCGGATGTTTAGCATATCAAAAGTTGCCCAATACAAAAACGCACCTCTTGTGAAAGTTTGATCCCGATTCAAAAAGCGGTTCTGGATTTTTTTTTTTTTTTTTTTTTAAGAGACAATGAACGGAGGAAGGAAAAACACAGATAAAACAAAAAGGTCCATGTGCCTAAAGGCATCCTCCATTCATAAAATGTTTGTAACAACTGGATTTAAACATTTGTAGATTGTAAGTTTGTGGAAAGCAATTCGAGGGAAGTGAATTCCAAAGAGTAGTAGCTCTGGGGATAAATGAATTCTGATATGCAGAAGTTCTGCATTGTGGAGGAGAAAGTGTAAATTCATGGGCGCTCTCAGCTGCCCTAGTTCTACGGGGAAAGATGTGGAGAGGCGGCACAATTGAAGCAAGTTCCTCGGAACAATTGCTGTGAAAATATCTGTAGAATAATGCAAGGGATGCAACGTTTCTTCGTATGGATAATGTAGGAAGGTCCTGTGTGATTGCAGGGTTATTGATTAATCTAATAGCTTTATTTTGAATTTTGTCCAACTGCCTCAATGCAACCACTCCACTTCCACCCCACAGAGGTGAACAGTAATCCATCTGAGAACGCACATGACTTTTATATATTACGGCCAACTGCTCGTCAGTGAAGAATTGCGGCGAAACCGGCGCGTAAGAAGAATTTGGATGAAATTCCAGGTTTAATGATTACAATAGGGGTTCCCCATAGGGGACGAACCCCTAATAATATTTATTCAGTTAGTATTTTACAGTGTTGGTACCACATAATATGTTACAAAATGACATGTACCAGCCTTGCATAATTCCAACTAAGGATAGCCCAATAAGGCCATTAGGCGTATTTCCATTGGGGTCCTTGTGGGATTAGGTTAGCTGGGGAAAAAGGGGAAGATAAAATAATTCGATACTTTAGAGAAAGTATTTCTAGGGGGTTATTTTATTATACCTTACATCCTATAGTAAATATCAGTAAGGGGAGGTGTGGCGGAGTGGTCTTGCCACTGGACTGGTAATCCAATGGACCCGGGTTCGAAGCCCAATATGTCAATGGGAAGATATTATTGGAATGGAATTTGTGCTGTACCTAGTATCAGTGCTTTACCACAGCACACCGAAATGCCAAAAAAATACCCTCATTGTTCCCTGATTAAATAGCACTGTATGAATATTCACGGGCCTCACCGTGTTCAGCGGTAGAGTGTAAAGGCTATCAGCCTATGCCCGAGAGGGAGTAGTTGGAATAATTATAGAAAAAAAAAAAAAATCCGTAATCAGTAATCATTTCAGTCTGTTTTGCTTATCTCTTATGTCGTATTTAGTAGTAGACATAAGCTTGGTGCTCCCTTCTCGCAGCTGTCCGGTTCAGGTGTTCCTTCAAGCTACGTCTGAAGGAATACAGTGTTCTCTTTTCACGGACTGACTGGGGTAGGTCATTCCAGTCTTTGATGGCAGTGAAGGAGAATGTTTGCTTACCCCTGTCCTTGGATTCTTGGGACCGTTAAATTAAACATCCTGTTTCTTGTATTATGTCCACTCCTCTCATTTGCTTTAACAAAATTATTCTTTAAATACTCTGGAGCTCTGTCATAGAATATCTTGAAGGCATTAGTGAGCCTGATTTGTTTGGCCCTGTCAGAGACATTGAGCATACCTAGTGACTGAAGTTGTTCCTGGCCAACATGTGATCTGGGTCCTAGGTTCAGCATGAACCTAACCATTTTATTTTGAGTGACCTGAAGTTTGTGCTGTGCTGATTTAGATAATGCAGAGTACCAGGATGACACAGAATAGTAAAAATTACATTGAACAAGCGCTTGGCAAAGGGTCTTTTTGGTCGCCGCTGGCAAGCATCCCACCTGTCTATACAGGTATTTTATCCGTGCTCTACACTTACTCAGGATAGATTCCAAAATTGTTTCACCTGACAAAGTCGAGTCCAGTTTTAGTCCGAGATATTTAACTTGTGACACTGTTGTTATAGGAATATCATTGCAGTTGACCGAGAAGCCCACAATGTCTTTCAGTTTGCGTTTTGTTCCACATAAGATGGCCTCCGTCTTGCCCAGGTGAAGAGATAGTCTATTGTCCACTAGCCAATCACTACACGATTCTAGTTCTTTGGAAAGTGAAGCAGCAATACTTATTGGGTCTTTTCCTGAAACCAGAAGCACGCTGTCATCAGCATACAGTAATAATTTGCACGAGACGCTCAGTTCCATGTCGTTTACATAACAGAGAAAGAATAAGGGACCAAGGATGCTTCCCTGTGGGACCCCACAGTTAATTGGCATAGGATCAGATATATTATCATCAATTTTGACTCTGTGTTCTACCACTAAGATAAGATTTAAACCAGTTCACTGACCCAATGCCCATTGCTTGTAGTTTATTACAGAGGATATCATGGTCTATTGTATCAAACGCTTTTTGTAGATCAAGAAGAACCATACCGGTGTAGTTACCATTAGACATTTCTTTACGAATGTCATCTGTTAAGTGGATGAGACAGGAGTCTGTCGAGTACATGCATCTGAAACCTGATTGAAACTTATAGAATAGATAATTTTCTTTGAGGTAGTGTTCAATTTGGGTGTATACAGCTCTTTCAAGGATTTTAGATACAATACATAATATGCTAACTGGTCTGTAGTTGCCAACATCTAGTTTATTTCCTTTCTTGAATAGAGGGGTTACAATGGCTTCCTTCAGTTCAGCAGGTACAGTGTTGGTGTTAATTGACAGGTTGATGATGTGGGTTAGGGGACCTGCTATACCAATGGCTCCATCTCGCAGAAATTTGGCAGGAATTTTGTCTGGTCCTGTGCTTTTATGTACATTTAGGTTAGAGAGCTCGTCAAATGTGTATTTTGGTATAACATTTTGCAATCCAAATGTGTTCGGGTGTATGCCTTTATCCCTGTAGAAATTTCGAAAGGTGGCCGTTGTTGTCGTGTATTTATTAAGAGGTTGCGGTAGGTTCTGTGCAAGTGTGTTTGCTATGGAGGTGAAGAAGGAGTTGAAGTAGGTTGAAATTTGTCATTTATCGTGGCAAACCTGATCATTAATGTTGAGAGCAATATTAGTGTTAGACGAATCCCTTGCCTTGTTGCTGTAGCCTGTTGTTTTTAAGTGGCTCCATAGTTTTTTTGGGTTATTCTGATATTCCTCTGCCTTACTGTGGAAATAATTAGATTTCGCTGATTTGATTTTCCTACTTAGTTTATTCCTAGCCCTGTTGAACTCATGTTTCAGACCTTGATCCTGTCTATGTTTCACTAGCCTTTTTAACAGCTTGTCCCTATGTTCCAGGGGGTGTAGTATGTCATTGTTGATCCATGGGTCTGACCTTGCTTTAATTCGTATGTCTTTCAGAGGAGCTATTTCGTCTAGGATGTTTGTGATGATGGTTCGGAAGCCAACCCATGCTCCATTAACGTTTGTATTTCCAAACACTGGAGACCAGCCTGTATTCCATAAAATGTCCAGAAATGTTTCTTTGTTGTAGTTTCTGAGTGACCTTGTTTTGATGACCTTGTGATTCTCTAGGGTAATTTTTGTGGTTTTCCGTTTGCAGTATGTGACGAAGTGATCACTTATCCCAGTCTGTATAACCCCTGATTGTGATATTTTGTCCTCTCGGTTACAATTTATATGGTCTAATATTGTAGCAGTGTTCTCAAAGATACGTGTGGGGGTTGTGATGAGTTGTTTGTGATTGTGCATTGTCAGTATGTGCCTATATTCTCGTACAAGCCTATTATTTCGTTGTTTGTAACACAAGTTAAAATCCCCTAGTAAAATGGATTCATTCCGGGGGTCTAGTAATGACAAAGTTCGTTCAAATTTGGTCAAGAATTGTGTGTCGTCTGGTGGCCTATAACACACCCCAATGGTGATGGGTTTTGTCCTTGGCAGGTGTAAGTCGATCCACAGAGCTTCGTGGTTTTCTACATGGAGGTCGGTCCTAGTTGTGTGTGTGAGGTTGTTTTTTACATACAGACATACTCCTCCCCCTTGTCTATTGCGATCATTACGAACCATATTGAAACCTTGAATGTTTATTTCACCATCGTTTATACTCGAGTCCAGCCAGGTTTCAGTAATTGCAATTATTGAAGCTTTGGCCTTATTAGCTAACAAGTTTATTTCTGACAATTTATGGTACATTGATCTGGCGTTATGTGGATATGGTGGAGCCCTTTGTTGGTGAACACTCTGTATTCATCTTTGAATGTTTCCTGGCTGGATTCTGAGTTGTTTATACTTGGTTTATTTACATTAACATTCGGTAATAAATGCAAGGCACACTTATTGCATAAGAATTCACGTTCTTCACTGTTCGTCTTCTTAGAGATGCACTTCATGTGAGCTACAGTTTTACACTTTACACAGTTTAGGATCCTTTGTTTTCTTGTTATGAGTGATTTACATATTTCACAAATGATTTTAGGACCTTTAATAGCTAATCCCTACATTTGTCGCATTCCACTTCTTTTCTGCTAGTAACGTAAGTACATCGATCGTGTACTGTTTCATTACAACTACTACATTGTGAAGTTGTATTCCTTTTGTTGAATCCAAAATCGCACACTGTACAAATCTTCCTTTTACTGTTCATCGTACGTCTGGCGGTGTGGTTTGGCGTGTGATCAGCTGAGCGGCGAAGGTATGTGAGCGAGGGAGGGGGACTGGCTGTGGCTATAATAATAATAATATAATAATAATAATACTTTATTTCAGACTCACACAGTACAGAGGGGACCATACTGGGGTCCATATATACCTTACAGTAACATAAATATATATAAATATATATAAGCTACTGTACATAGGCTACATAAAATAAAAAGAAATTAAATAATACCCAGCTTGCTATCATGTAGTTCACAGCACTGCCTCAACCAAAAACAGTGGTCATCAAACTACTGTGTTACCAAAACCACTGTCCTAATTGTGTACAGTACCATGCCTCACATCATTTAGCTTCCGGTACAGTATGTTGCTACAGTACAGTATAGGAATATCGGTACTGTACTGCACTATGAGGATCAGTACCGGTATGCTAATTCTGTAGAGTAGCAGACCTGAAATCATTACTTAAGGTTAAATATAGAGCAACTTCCTCCAGTGTGCCTGGATCCTGGAGGTGTACACTATGCTTGGAGTTTGTAGCATTTTAATGATTCTGTTCTCAGAAGTGTTAAGGCGCTGAATGAATTTATATGTTAGCTTTCTAATGAGTGATTTGTAACAGTGTAAGTTCATATAGGCACATAGCGTACTTGTACTCTCATATTTTGAGAGCCCCATGTCTATGAGCTATGTCTACCCCTAGGTCCCCTCCCACCCCTACCTGTATTTGTTGTTTGATGTTGTCCTTGTTCTTGGCCGTTGTTGCTGCTTTATTGTTGATGTTGTTGCGACTGAAACCTTCTTTTTTAGCTGTTGGTTGCATGTTGAGCTACCTGGGTCGCCGATAGTGTTGGGTTGTGTTGTAGTAGGTTTGGTTGATTTGTTGTGCAGCGGCGTCGTGTTGTGGGGGGTGGGGGGTTTCTCTTGTTGTCTCTCTTGTTCGTTGCTGTTACTTCATTGTCGATGTGTTTGCTAGAGCTTCCTGCTTTTTTGGGTGTTCTGGTTGCATGTTGTGTTACTTGGGTCACCGATATCTGTGGTAGTGATGATACAGTTGAGGGTAATGTTGAGTAGGTAGAGTGTTGGCACTGTGCTGGCGGTTGCCCTGCGGTCTTGGTTGGGAGTTGGAGCGTGACGGGCGACTGGGGTGCCTGCTGGCCCAGTTTGATATAACGAATTTTACTGCTAGGGACTGTTGAAATGTCGGTGTCTGCCTTACTTGTTTGGTGGTGATGTTTCTTCAACGTTGAACTAGGGCCGGGGTTGGTCTCTACATCTCCGCAGCTAATTAGAGTGTAGCACAATAGGTGTTGTAGCGAGGTTGTGCCAGAGTACTTGCCAAGCCGCGGCGTCTTCCCGATATATGAAATAGACCAGGCAGGAATGGTGACAGAAATTTCACTTGTGTGTGATTTCTGTGTGACGAGGTCCCTCAATACTTGTTTAGTGTTGACCTGGTACACTACCGGTCCCTTCTGCACCTGTATATCAGCACAGCCCCTCTGGATGTTGAGAAGGATGATACATAGAGAGAGGGCTACGCCCGTACCCTTCATCCCGCCTCCCGCCATCTTTGCCTTTTCTTCAAAAAAACAAAAAAAATCATGTGTTTTGTTTTGACACTCCCTGCCCTGACTGTCGTTGGGTACAGACGTGCTTCTGTTCCTATAGACTTTTCCAGAGCTATTATTATTATTATTATTATTATTATAACATGCTGGGGGACCTGGAGGGGCCGATGTGCGAGCTGCAGTACAAGGCCCATCAACTTCATCACAGTGATGGAGTCGGGGTTGGGGCCGGGGCGGGTCGGGGGGGAAGGGGGAGGGAGTGAAGCGGCAGGGATTTGTACCGAACGTCTGTGGGGGTCGGTTTTTACACCATACCCGAAAGAGGATTTATGGAGCTCCGATCTTACTCTCCACCATCTGAACAATTTAACCAGCACACCTAAACTTCGTTAAATGCGGAAATAGCCTCACAAAAATATCATGCCCTGGTGGGGGCACGAACTCTCGACCCTTGGGTGTGAGGCAGGCACCTTACCAGTTAGACCAATAGAGATATCCCACTTGGCCTGTTCGGCTCAGGGTATTTCCGCATCCGAGGTCTGTTTAGGATAGCCTATTTTCACTGACTTTACACTACTTCACCTTCCGGGAAGCGAAAGCTCCGAACAGAGAGGAACAAGCTTGAGCCGAATCGACCGAGAGTCCGTCAGAGAGAGGAACGGGAATGGTGAGTCAACTTCGCTGAGCGATGCTACACGCACCTACAAACTGCCCAGTTGGCAACTCGCTTGGGCGGCTGGCAACTCCACAACCGAACCCAATCGAGTCTCACAACACTCCCTGCTCTCTCCTATCCTCTTCCTTGTCCTGTAGGGGTCGGTTTTTCCACCATACCCGAAAGAGGATTTATGGAGCTCCGATCTTACTCTCCACCATCTGAACAATTTAACCAGCACACCTAAACTTCGTTAAATGCGGAAATAGCCTCACGAAAATATCATGCCCTGGTGGGGGCACGAACTCTCGACCCTTGGGTGTGAGGCAGGCACCTTACCAGTTAGACCAATAGAGATATCCCACTTGGCCTGTTCGGCTCAGGGTATTTCCGCATCCGAGGTCTGTTTAGGATAGCCTATTTTCACTGACTTTACATGTGAATACATCCATCCATACAAATAGGTCAGTAACAGGTCCAAAATAGTTTTTACTGATGCTTAATGTATTCTATGTTATGTAATATAGGTGTGGTGGAGTGGTCATGCCACTGGATTGGTAATCCAATGGACCCGGGTTCAAATCCCGATATGTCAATGGGAAGATATTATTGGGATTGAATTTGTGCTGTACCTAGTATCAGTGCATTACCACAAAGCCCACCGAAATGCCAAAAAAATACCCTCATTGTTCCCTGATTAAATAACACTGTATGAATATTCCCATATTCAAAATATGTTACAGGGGGACAATGCCTAGTGAGTTCACTGCTCAATAGGTGGCGTTCTGAGAGTGAGGGTCTGAGTCTGGAGGGTGAGACGGTGAAGCACTTGAGCGAAGCAACCGGCCGCTTCAGAGATGGAGCTGCTTCGAGCCATGATGGTTGCTTCACATGTCTCACTCCCCAGACTGGAACAAGACCTCACGGGCTTCACCGTGTTGAGCGGTGGAATGTACAGGCTCTCAGCCTATGCCCGAGAGGGAGTAGTTGGAATATAGAAAAAAAAAAAAAAAAAAAAAATATATGATGTTGGTGGTACAATGTTATATAAGTCGGCTGTGTTACGACCGGCACTACGAAATAAACAAGGGCACTTAATAATGGACTAGAAGATAGGCTATATCTGCAACAACGGTACGCTAATTCCAAACCCTCGAACTATTACGCCGGTGAACAAAACACTTAAACCCTCCAGAGTTAATCTACTGGATAACGGAGTATCAATTAACTGGGTTTTAGTGCACTTCTACAAAGGCTTTCCGGTGACGGCAAAGCCTACTCACAACAGGAGTACTTTATGTTAATAAAATGCTCTCAAGTAATAACAATGCTTAAATAAACTATAACAAGATTTAATAAAGGAGTATATGCTTACGTTAACTTTAGTGTGAGTCTGTACTCAACACTAAACTCTTCAATGCTCTATGAAAACACTGGAAGTCTAGTCCTACAGCAAACAGATATGGAATCTTCTGAAAATGTCTGATGCTCTAAGATATAGAACAGAAATAATGCAGGGGCAGGACACCGAAGCGTGTATCTTAAATACACCAACAAGTAGGATACATATATATAAAACAAGGGAGCGCAACAACAGCACTAATAATAGCCACTCAAAACAGTACTTCCTTAGCCAAAGTAACAGCCATACTGGGTTGTGCACCATGCATCAACCTAGGCTAAAATAATACGTGAATAATTCCTAAAGCATACGCAGTTAAAGTTAATAAACACAATGCTGTCTTTATTACTAATAAAGTCTAGCAGTGGTGTAAAAGGTACAAGGAGCCTAGGCAGAGCGCAAACATGCTCGTAGCCTACTATTTCCCCTTGAACAGATTTCCTTATGTTACGTTAAGTGACTAGGAGGCTCTCTTGGTAAGTTCAGATCTCAAGTATCTGGTCTTACCCTGGCGCTCCACAAAAGTCAACAAAATGAGGTAGCAAGCATACAAGTAAGAGTAGGCAAAAACCCTTCGCTTGTATACTGCTACACTCGCAAAGGAAAAATATGCACAAGGGTTACAGGCTACCTAGCTCCGTCGAAGTCGTACAGGCTCTGACTTGCCATGTACATAACTCAGACAACGACCAAAGATACCCTCCACTGTCTAGCATTAAATAGTAACAAAGAACAACTCAATAATTAGAAGCACCCAATGATAATATGACTCCATGTGACTAAGACTAATAATCCCTAAAGCTAGTGCAAAACATATATGTGAGAACTGGTGCTGGTAATACGACTGGCCGACTATGGAAGTCGTATGCAGAACCAGAAGGGATAAGTAATTGAATAAAGACAAGAAGTATTGGAAAAGAAGAAGTTCAGAGAGAGAAACAGTAGTACAGGGGGTTAGATTGGGGACAGATTGCAAGGGACGTCTAGGACCAAGCACAACATACCAAGCTCTAAGGAGAAACGCGGGTAGGAGCCCCCCAGCACCAAACTGAGACAGTGGCACCCAATCACAGACCACTACGTCATGAAGAGCAGGCGTCATATGACGCGCCAGGCCCGCCGGCCAATCACGAGCGTGGGAAACTCCGCCCGAGCGAGGAAGGCACACGTACATAAACACGCACATAATACCACCTCGCTGCCTCCTTCGTTCTCTCTCTCCTTGCAATTCACACAACATATCTTATACTCTATCACTGATATAAAATACTTCCAAGTGTCACAGACAAGAATAAAGACCACCACTGATCTGTCTGTGACATCATGAATACTAAGAAAGAAAGAACATCGTTCTACGATTATTATAGACCCATTTCACTGCCCTGGCGAGCGCTAGCGAGTACGAGTACATTCTGGCAAGCTGGCCAGCGTAACAGCTGAAGGTAGTCAAAAGGGGGACTTAGGGAAAGTGGCTGTAACAAATTAATAAATTCCCATAAGGCCTTAACCCTTTCACGCATTTATGACGCAGAGGTTGCCAGATTAGCAATAAGAAATAAGAGTTCTCTCACTCTTATAATTACCTCTCCAAAATTAGTTTTCTGCCCACAGCTAACTCAAAGACAACTGCAGAGGTTGAAGTAACTAAACTAAAAGTATCCCCAATAGGCTCAAAATCGCGTCATATGACGGAGGGGGTTAAGATGCGAGGAGAGGAAAATGTGCAGCCGAGATTCCCACAACTAATTCCGGCAGCCAGAAGGCAAAACAACCAGCTAGGATTGCTAGCATAAGCACCTGCAATCCTGTTCAGCCGCAATTCAGCACGGGGACCGAGGCAAGACACCGCATCAAAGAAAATGTATCTACGAGGGAGAACTATTTCAAACTTTCGAGAGATCTTCCCCCCACGCCACTTCAAACCGAGTTCCCACAACAACCACGAATGCCCGAACAACCAGCTGATCACCACACAACCACCGCCAACCAGTGCACCAGTAGCACCCACCCAGCATTCGCTCTGCAACCTGCAACACGACCAAAAGTGCGAAACAATAGCAAACACGTGGACCGCACCAAAGAAAGTGTATCTACGAGGGGGAACTATTTTAACCTTCTGAGAGATTTTCCTCCCACGCCACTTCAGAGTTACCACAACAACCACGAATGCCCGAACAACCAGCTGATCACCACACAACCACCGCCAACCAGTGCACCAGTAGCACCCACCCAGCATTCGCTCTGCAACCTGCAACACGACCAAAAGCGCGAAAGAATAGCAAACACGTGGACCGAACCAAAGAAAGTGTATCTACGAGGGAGAACTATTTTAACCTTCCGAGAGATTTTCCTCCCCACGCCACTTCAGAGTTACCACAACAACCACGAATGCCCGAACAACCAGCTGATCACCACACAACCGCCTCCAACCAGTGCACCAGTAGCAACCACCCAGCATTCGCTCTGCAACCTGCAACACGACCAAAAGTGCACAAGAATAGCAAACACGTGGAGTTGCCCAGTACAAGGAGCCACCCACTTCGCAAGGAAAGCCAGCAACAACCACAACATCCTGCATCATGTAGCTTTAACACCAATAGTGATCCAAATTGTAGGTAGTAGGGGTAGGCAGCCCCGCCCAGGGAAGTACTACCGCCAAGGTTTCGGGAGACTCAGGGAATAGCCTGAATTCCATTTTCTCTCCCAGGCCTTGGTAGCTGGATACATATCTTTCTGCCTCACACATCAGGGGTATCAGGAAAACCCTCTTTATATAACATACACATCCAACTTCACGACATTGCCCTACATCGCTATCCTCTATCCATAAAATACTACTCTTCCCACTACATATCATACATGTAACACCATACACTTACTTTATAAATATGGCAGTACAATTGTTAAGAGCAAACCTGGTGGTCCCTCGGATATCCACCCCCGGCAGGGTTGGGTTATTGACACAGGGCCCTCCCGGTCGTCATCATGCGACTGTGTCAAGAGCATTGCAACGTCCCAAAGCTGCTTGTCAGTACAGCTATTTCTTTAGTAATATAAGGGGACTTCACTCTAACATCAATTCTGTACACCAATTTCTTCAAGCAGAATCCCCTACTCTCCTTTTTTTGACAGAGACTCAAGTAACATCCACATCTGACACATCTAGATTTAATTTTCCAGGTTATCAACTGCTCCAAAATTTCTGACCTAAAGGTGGTGTATGTTGCTTCGCAAAATCTGAAATTGCCCTGGAGGAGGTTACTAGATTCAATTGTCCCTATTTTGATTATTCTATATACAAATTAATTTCTGCTGGTAAATTTAAATACATATGTTGCATCTACCGTTCCCCAAATACTCCTCCAGAGCAAAGTCTTTTTGATTCTCTGTCCTCACAACTCAGTGTCCTCAACTTAAATGCTTCTTCTGAAATCGCTGTGTTGGGTGATTTTAATGTCCATAATGTTGAATGGCTCACTCATTCAGCCAGGACTGATGATGCTGGTCTTGAATGTGAGCTATTTGCAGACTCATTTAATCTCATTCAACTAGTCAACCAACCCACCCGTGTACCAGATAATCCTAATCATAATTCCCACCTACTGGACTTATTTTTAACAACCAATTCAGAAAATTATGATGTTACAGTGAGGTCCCCACTTGGATCTTCTGATCACTGTCTGATACAGGCCACCTGTCTATCACCTACCACACCTTCCCACTCTGAACCTGTTTTGGTGACTAAATGGCATTACGATAGGGCAGACTGGGAGGGTCTTCAAGGTTTCTTTATTGATATTCCCTGGACCTCTTTCTTTTCTAATGATGCACACTCCACCTTGAGCCACATACAAGATTTTGTAAAAATTGGAATGGAAACTTTTATTCCTCATCAAAAGTACAGTAAAAGATCTAATTCACCTAAATGGTTTGACCATAATTGTGCTAGAGTAACTGAACAAAAAGCAATAGCCTACAATGCATACACAAGATCAAAAACACATGAAGCCTTTAATTACTTTAGAAACATCAGAAATCATGCCAAAACTGTATTAAACCTAACTAAATCAAACTTTCTCCATAAGCAGGCAAATAAACTTCTAAATAATCCAAATGATAACAAAATATTTTGGTCTACTCTTAACTCATTCAAATCCAACTTCACTACTGCTTCATCCATTCCACCATTAAAATCTCCGACTGGCAATCTTGTAAGTGACCCACGAGGTAAAGCTAACCTTCTTGCAGATATTTTCTCCACCAACTCAACCTTAGATGACATAAATCAAGATGTCCCTGTACTTAATTTTAATTCACCTGAAATTCCCTCACTTAAGATCCACACCAGACATGTCAAAACTATTTTGCAGAATCTCTCAGTAGATAAGGCTCCTGGTCCAGATGAAATTCCTCCAATAGTACTTAAGAATTGCTCCTTGGTGCTCGCTCCTGTATTGGCAAAATTTTTCCGTCTGTGTACTCATACCTCATGCTTCCCAGTACCCTGGAAAGAAGCAAACATCCATCCAGTTCCTAAAAAAGGTGCCTCTTCAGATCCATCAAACTACAGACCAATAGCTATAACTTCCACTCTTGGCAAAGTTTTTGAAATTATATTAAATAATCACATAATTAAGCATCTGGAGAATAATAAATTAATCAGTGATAGGCAATATGGTTTTAGACGATGTCGATCAACTGCAGACATTCTTTGCCTTCTTACGCATCAAATCAACCAAGCTACAGACCAACATGGTGAAACACATACAATAGCACTGGATATATCAAAGGCATTTGATAGAGTCTGGCATCAATCCTTATTGTCGAAGATGTCACACTACGGCCTTGCATCATTAGTTCCACTAATTTCTTCTTATCTTCATAACAGAAAAATACGTGTAATGGTAGATGGCCTTTATTCTCAATTTCACTCAATAAATGCTGGTGTTCCCCAGGGATCAGTTTTGGCCCCAACTCTGTTCCTCATTCATATCAATGATCTCATATCTACCACTCATAATCCAATACATTCCTACGCAGATGACTCAACACTCCACAGTTCCTTCACATTTACCAATTCTTTCACCCAACCCGATCTTATAAATTCAAAAAAACACTGCAATTTCTCTGAACCAGGACCTTTCTAGAATTAATGAATGGGGACAAGAGAATCTAGTTTCCTTTAATGCACAGAAAACCAAGTACATTCAATTTTCTAACCGACAGAATCTCACGGACTCCCATATATTTGTTAATGATGTAAATATTCCCACTTCCCCTAGTATTGACATTCTCGGTGTAACATTAACTACTAACTTGAGCTGGACACATTATGTTAGAAGCATTGCTAAGAATGCCTCTAAAAAACTGGGACTCCTGTACAGAGTTCGAGAATTCTTCACTGACGAGCAGTTGGCCGTAATATATAAAAGTCATGTGCGCTCTCAGATGGATTACTGTTCACCTCTGTGGGGTGGAAGTGGAGTGGTTGCATTGAGGCAGTTGGACAAAATTCAAAATAAAGCTATTAGATTAATCAATAACCCTGCAATCACACAGGACCTTCCTACATTAGCCATACGAAGAAACGTTGCATCCCTTGCATTATTCTACAGATATTTTCACAGCAATTGTTCCGAGGAACTTGCTTCAATTGTGCCGCCTCTCCACATCTTTCCCCGTAGAACTAGGGCAGCTGAGAGCGCCCATGAATTTACACTTTCTCCTCCACAATGCAGAACTTCTGCTTATCAGAATTCATTTATCCCCAGAGCTACTACTCTTTGGAATTCACTTCCCTCGAATTGCTTTCCACAAACTTACAATCAACAAATGTTTAAATCCAGTTGTTACAAACATTTTATGAATGGAGGATGCCTTTAGGCACATGGACCTTTTTGTTTTATCTGTGTTTTTCCTTCCTCCGTTCATTGTCTATTAAAAAAAAAAAAAAAAAAAAAAAAAATCAATGCCCCCGAATGCACAACTGATAAGTGCACCTAATATACACGTTACCACTAGTGCTCCTCGCTCCCTGACTGAAAACAAAGCCGAAATACCTAGTGTGCCCTTGTTGCCCTGGAATCACCTATCCAGGACAATGCAGACTAAAGAAACACTATCCACACTGACCAAACTAGAGTCAAGCATTCAGCCTACGGGCTTGAACTTAATTTTGTTTTAATCTGTTCTCAATACTCCTAGGTTAGAAAGGAGGACTACTAATTTTAGAATTATTGAAAAAACTTACATCTCGGCATCCGTACCCAACCAATGACATAGTTGCAGCGGGAATTGGACAGTCAGTGGCAACACTTCCCTATGTGAGCCTGAGATTGAGTCACTAGTCAAGTTAAAAGTAGTTGATAAGTTCCGGAGTTGTCGTGGCACTAAAAGACTGTGATCTACAAGTCCATTGGCCACTGCAAGTGAACTTAGTGCCTTGTACACAAGTCTGCCCAAAACTTCTAAGCACGAATTTGCATTAAACACCTCTGTTGAGACTCAAGAAATATTTTATAATAATTGTCCTCCTACGCCTGGAAAGAATTTATTCCAACCAAGTGTAGGGAATACTTCAGATTTATCCCATAGGTCCAGTGTGAATACGTGTACCCAAAGTCGCCCTAAGTCGAACCAGCTTAGAAACCTTGCCAAGCGGTTGTTGGAATTGTTTGGGCCAGAACCTAACTCTGACGTGTGAAAAGTTACCTGAGGGCCAAGGACTCCAAGGTTACGTCTCTGTGGCTTGGAAAGACACCGCCCGTGACTACCTGCCCTTCCACGCCCAAACTCGTTCTACCAGTGCTTCTATAGACTTCTAAATCCTTTAAGTGCTTTTCTAAGTTTTGTAATGGTAACAATGATTATCGTGAGTGTTTATATCCAGGTATGCCAAGCTTCTGTTCAAACTTAACGTAATATTGTAGAGCTTTCATCTCTTCCCTTCTTTGTTTTATTTTTGTTATCCCAATTGCAGGGAAACATTCCACACTCTATCACTTGGGAAAATATATACATACTTCCTCGAATTCGGGCTCCCGAATTCCTCGCATAGGAAATATATATATATATACAATATTTCCTGTTATATAATTATACATACACCTTACACACAAATTTAGTATACTTCGCGCAGACCTGAGTTTATTCGTTCCCTATCATTTTTGGGTACAGATCAAATAGTGAAAGTTTCGTCGCAGAGTTCAATGCTTTTCAGTCACTTATAGTCGACTTATTATTTAATTTATCTTGATGGAGTTTGTTTCCATCCTTGTCACTTGTTGATTCATTTTGCAATTTAGTTTGTTAATCCATTTGCATTAACTTGTTATTCATTTAGAACTTTAATGTATTGTCCTTCTTGTCTATAAATTCAGAGCCACGGCTCTATTGTCGCAGTAACTTGTTATCTAGCTTTGTTCGAGTATTTACTCTGTTTATTTGAGGACAATATCTGTGTGATTATGAGACATTTATCTCTGTGCATTTATGATTATTCTTATTATATGATTTATAACTGAGTTTTAAAGAGATTCGTTACAACTGTACCTTAGTGTTTAAGAAATAAAACTTGTGTTTCCTCTACTTGTGTTTTGTGTCCATTGTTTATTGCTTATGTTGATTTAGAGAAGTAAGGCCAGTCATCGCCCAGTGGAGAGGTACCCAATTTGAATATAACTGCTGATCCCTAAGTTGAGAATCGCAATCATAATATATCACGTTTGCTTGAAAAGCGTGGCATAACATTGGTGGCAGCGGTGTCTCAACTCGGGGGGACGACCTTCGTTTTCTCTGTCTCACGAAGTAAAAACAATACACAACCACAATGTTGGGGAAATCACTCAAAATTATTTCTTTAAACCAGAGGATCATGATATTAATACCTATCTCGAGGTAGTCAAGCCCGTACTTGACATTGTTTTCAAGGAGGTTGACGCATCCAAGATTCACATGGTAGTTATGAAGTTGGGACGGCATATGTCTTTTGTTTCAGGATATGTGCGCAATAACCCCGACTTGACCTGGACCGAGTTTGAAAAACACACTAAGACTGCTATAAGTCCTTTCCTTGTTAACCCCTCCAATACCAGCGACAGCGAATCGCCGTCAGTAGATAAGTCACTCCCCAGTCCCAGCGACGGCGAATCGCCGTCAGTAATGTACTTTCCTTGTAACTGCCTGTACAGGCCTGTACCTGGTACCACGACCGTTTGAGCACTGCTCTCGACATGGCAACACTTCTCAGCTTATATAAGACCCACTGAAGGGTGGGAGAGCCAGTCTTGCCTCATCTCTTGAGGTGGAAAGTTGTTCTCTCTTGCCATTATGGCCACAGTGTTTGGGACTGCAGAGGACTTTTATTACTGTATCCTACGGTAGAGTACGGGTTAAAGTAATCGCTAACCAACAGTTCCATACCGTAGGATTCGAGGGGAACCTAGACGTGACTATTAGTCAATTGAATCAGTTAGTCGTCACTGCTTACCCCACAGACACTGCAGCAATCTGGAAAGAACATGTGTTTAGTGCTCTTCTCAGAATTCTACCCCCTGGTGTGCGAGATCATTTCGCCATTTCAGAACCAAGTAGATATGACCAAGACCTACACTTGATCCGTCGCATTCTAGCAGTAAAAGAAAACCAGGAGAAAGACAAGATAGCAGCAATTAGCAGGGTCACCACTCAACCCAAACCTAACTCAACGTCCCCGTTGGTCCCAACCTCTCGACAAAAACATCACTACTTTGGCTGAGCCAAATGATAATGTCGCATGCCCACCACTAAATTCTTGAACCATTGTCTCTCTCCAAACAAATCCTTACCAACCCCATAACTCACGCTTTCCCTACCACTACGTCTAATACCTCTGAATTTTCACCATTCATTCCTCATTCCTCTACTTTCCAGCCTTTTACCCCTGTAGAGCAGCAGCCCAGAGCATTTTGATCAAACGAACGAGGTACCAATATCTGAGTACTGGATCACTTAGAGTGTACCCTACCATATGCAGATATGGACGTCTGCCGGGGCCCCCCTGCTGCAAGTGGCCCCCAGGGGCCCCAATAGGGGCCCAAAAAATCGTCTAGATCAAACATAGGAGATACCACATGAAACTTAGTTTAGAAGAATTAGGACTTTCCGTGGATTAACAAATGGTCCCTGCCAGACAAATTGTCCGCTGCAAAATGGCCGCCAGACGCCCCTAAAGGGCCCCAAAATTTGGTCTGGATCAAACATTGGAGGTACCACTTGAAACAAATTTTAGTGGAACTAGTACATCCTAAAGAGTATAGAATGGCTTCTGCCAGACAAATTGTCTGCTGCTTAATGCCCGCCAGACGTCCCTCAAATGTTGGCACCAGGGACGCTATGACAGAATTAGGCTAGATCAAACATTGAGAATACCACATAAAACTAAGTTTAAATGAACAAGGACATCCTACACAGTACGAAATCAACCCTGCCAGACAAATTGTCTGCTGCATAAGGCCTGCCAGATGCCCCAAAGATGTTCCACAATTTTGGTTGAATGAAATATTGAAGGTCACATTAGAAAATATATTAAATAAAACTTACAAATAAAACTGAAACATAAACTGCATAAATATATACAAAAATAACTAATCAAACTTCAAAGCTTACGCAAAGACACTAAACTAATTAAAATCTATGTGGAAAATGCATTTGAATTTATTGGAAAATATAATCTTGAACTTGAAAACACGTAAAACATCCAATTAGTATTACGACAGAAAAAGTTGGTTTCCCAGGCCACTTTCGACACAAATGTATTAAAGGACCATATCAAACTAGTTCTAAGTGTGATATTCGTTAGCCAGAGACGGTCAGGTACATGAAAATTCTATCTCAAGAGTGAATAAAACTAAATTTCCTATAGAGAATTATCTTTAAACCAGTTAAAAATGTCAGGAGATAAAGTACAAGTATAGTATATACCATAGAATACAAAAAAAAAATTGCCAGATAAATTATCTATTGCACATATTATGGTCTGCCTATGGCAGAATTGGGCTGGACGGAACATTGGGATTACCACCTCAAACATAATATAAATTAATAAGGATATCACAGAGTAAAAAATGGCCCCTGCCATAAAAATTACCTGCTGTTTATGGCCAGCTATGCCCAAAAATTGAGACCGCTCCTCCAGTTATCACTATATTACTACAGTAACGTTTGTGCTCAAATGGTGTTAACGCTAGCTTGGAGTAAACTCCAAGCTAGCGTTAACACCATTTGAGCACAAACGATACTCGATAACATTAGCATAGATAATTATGTGGTAAATAATATGTATTTGAACAGGTAAGAGATAAATTATACTTTACCTCACATAGGAATTTGGTCAACATAACTTGAATTAAAATATATTAATTGTATTGAAGCATTTGATCACATTACTTGACATCATACATACAAATTTTATGCATCAATTTTATAAACCATTGACAAATGACTATACTGTAGCTACAGATCCCAGTATAACAACCTGAGTAAAAAACAATCATTTGTTATGTTATCACTAATATTATTATGAGAACCAGATTACAATTATATTAAAGTGTCTACTTAATTATGCATGATATTCTACTTGAATATATGTACACTTATTATTATTAATCATGTACTGTAGGTCTCGACAATAAATGTGTTTAAAACTTAGATCTCCGTTTCACTTTCCGAGTCATTACTCCAAGCTAGTTCGGAACCTGAATCATCAGCAACATCAAACTCGGTAGCAACATCATGGTCACTCTCAATATCCTCTTGACTGTCATCTAGTTCCCTTTCATCCTCAAAGAGATAATCAGGAACAGCAGGTCCTAAGTACCAGTCAGGGACATAGTTTCCATCCTTTTGCTTCCAGCCATAGTTATGAGGATCCAAACCATGTCCTGGATGTGACGAATCAGCATTTCCCCACACTATACTGACAAAGTGAGCCCGTTGCAATTTCTTGTGAACAGTCTTGGCACATGGTGGAAGAAGTGCACAGTCAACCTTCTTCACGTTGGTCATCGGATTTTCCTGAAACAAAGAAAACAATTTCAAATATACAATTGGCAGTAGACAATTTCATATTCACAATTTCAAAACTATAACTATAGCCTATGGTACAGGATGTTTGTTCAGACAATACAAATTGTTTCTACCAGAGGGATGCCATTTGTTGATTTCATTAATTTAGTTTAGAATTAAAGTCGGTTGGTGGAGGGAACATAATAATTACCTGATTCAGTTTTCCAGTCATCTGGCACAATTTTGCATATCTGGCCTCATTGACATCCTTGACACTCTTCAAGCCATACAAAGAACAGAGGAATTCTTCTGCTTTGCTCTTGTGTGGTTCATCTTCAGATGCCAAGCTGCTGAAGAACTGGATGAGTGTTCCTCTTGTATCTTTCTCAAGAATTTCTAGTGGCTTGACTTTACCCTTTCTGTAGAATGCTGCAGTGAAATCGCAGCCAGTAAATGCATGAAGACCTGGCATGGCAGATACTAGGCCCTTCTGTTTGGACTCCAAGGTCATGGCAATGCTGCTGATATCAATATATCTACGATTATTTCCTGACCCACATTCCATAATTATGCAACTGTATGATGTTGGCCTGGCAGTTGTCAAGTGCCTTCCTAGCATTCCGAGGAGAATCACCATGACATCAGTATCGGATGCTCTAACCACAACATTCCCAGTAACATTGGCTGCATGGAATGCAAGGAGAGTGTCAGCTTCCTCATGACTACCCTGAAGATTGGCTGGAAAACTGACAGTCATCTTGAAATCTACCTCATTGAATGTGAGATGGGCGCAGTTGCCTCTATGGGATACGATAAGTGTCTTCTTGGCTAGGATTGGCCCATACTCATCTTTTTGCCATTCATTGAGGAGAAACATTGCCAACTGATCCTTGAATATGCCATTTTGCAACAGTTTCTGACAGCTCTGTCTGGGTACTTGCGCTGGACCAGTGATGACAAATGGGTGATCATCAGCTCCGCGTAGATTTCTCTCACTCGCTTTCAGGGACATAGATTGATGTGTCAAACAATACATGAATCTCATTCCCATAATGCAGTCACAATAATTGACTTAATACTTATTAAATTTATGTTTCAATATAATACCATCTATTCACAAGTAGGCTACATAGTGTTGTACCTCTCACCATAAACAGAGTTGATGCTTTACGATCATCATAGTAATCAGGGCTGTCTCATTCACAATCTATTATGGGTATAATTTAGTTGATCCACCATATCAGTTCACAAATAGGCTAAACCAGAAGACGAACAACAATGCATACCTGATTAGATGATACAACATTGTCCAGGTCAGGAGGGCTGTCATCATCCATTGTGTTGCCTCCTGATTAGATGATACACCATTGTCCAGGTCAGGAGGGCTGTCATCATTCATTGTGTTGCCTGAAGCCTGATTAGATGATACAACATTGTCCAGGTCAGGAGGGCTGTCATCATCCATTGTGTTCCCTGAAGCCTGATTAGATGATACAGCATTGTCCAGGTCAGGAGGGCTGCCATCATCCATTGTGTTGCCTGAAGCCCTCGAGTTTACTGTGATCTTGATTGATGATTGAACGGTGGTTTGGGCAGGCCAAAAGCACCCTGCCACAGTACAGTACACGACGGGGAGAGAATCACAGGCAGCCCGGGCCAGTAGAGAGTTGTCAACAATGGACAGCATTCGAGATTGCATACAATATTAAATATAGGCTAATCCGATTCTCTTCTGGGTCTCGTATTTATTAAATTACTAAGTATTATAAATATTGTACTGTTAACTGAATATTCTGATGAAATATTATCCAGAATGTACATAAGATACAGTATCTAAAAGTGCATATAATATAGTACCGCTAACTAAAGAAAACCACCCTGAAAATAAATGCAGGGGTAACTATTTATTTTTAGTCAATGGCCTGCAGGAATTACTTGCCTATAACTATTATTTTAATTGCATGTACTGGCAGTACTGTTATTACTGTATGCATAAATAAAGACTTATCATATGATAATAATGACGAGTGGACAGACATGTAGGAAATGTACCGGTACTTGATAGTAGCAGGCTACAGTATTATTTCGTATTGCTAAATAAGCTAGCCCTAACATATAAAGGGAACATATTTAGGCAGGGTATAGGAGGCCTTATGCAGCAGACAATTTGTCTGGCAGGGTTGATTTCGTACTGTGTAGGATGTCCTTGTTCATTTAAACTTAGTTTTATGTGGTATTCTCAATGTTTGATCTAGCCTAATTCTGCCATAGCGTCCCTGGTGCCAACATTTGAGGGACGTCTGGCGGGCATTAAGCAGCAGACAATATGTCTGGCAGGAGCCATTCTATACTCTTTAGGATGTACTAGTTCCACTAAACTTTGTTTCAAGTGGTACCTCCAATGTTTGATCCAGACCAAATTTTGGGGCCCTTTAGGGGCGTCTAGCGGCCATTTTGCAGCGGACAATTTGTCTGGCAGGGACCATTGGTTACTCCACGGAATGTCCTAATTCTTCTAAACTAAGTTTCATGTGGTATCTCCTATGTTTGATCTAGACGATTTTTTGGGCCACTATTGGGGCCCCTGGGGGCCACTTGCAGCAGGGGGGCCCCGGCAGACGTCCATATCTGCATATGGTAGGGTACACTCTAAGTGATCCAGTACTCAGATATTGGTACCTCGTTCGTTTGATCAAAATGCTCTGGGCTGCCGGTCTACTCCTTATCCATTCTTACCTACCACCCCCTTTTTTCACCCAACCCGAACCTACCAACCACTCCTTCCCCCTTAACAAGATCTAACCAACCTCAACTATCCTCCCATCTATCAACCAGTAATCCTAAACCACCGCCTTACCTAATTACAACCTCTTCAAACCTATCGCAAGACCCAATCCATAATCCTAGCTAAACGATCCCCACTCTGTACCACCGCCAAAACACCACCAATCAACCCTACCAAACCCAAACCCCCTTTCCGTCCTAAAACAAGAAAGAAACCCTGCTATGCAACCTCACCACCATTAACCCCATCTCCACCTCCACCTTCACAGCCTGTGTATTTCCGTTATGGTCGACTCCTCAAAAGTCCATCAAAATGGGAACCCACCACCTACACCAGGAGGAAACCAACCCCCACTCCAGCTACCCCCAACCTCAGCCCTCCACCTCACGAGGACAAACCACCAGCACCAAACATCACTGCAAGAGTCTGGTGTTACTTCCAGAACCATCTCCAACCCTACGTGAACAATCTCGTCTGGAAGAAATACCTGCTTCAGCTCCGGGGTCGGGACTTTTTTTATCCAAGGCGATGGTAAGATGTGAGAAGAGGAAAATGTGCAGCCAAGATTCTCACAACTAATTCCGGCAGCCAGAAGGCAAGAAGAACAACCAGCTAGGATTGCTACCATAAGCACCAGCAATCTTGTTCAGCCGCAATTCAGCATGGGGACCGAGGCAAGACACCGCATCAAAGAAAATGTATCTACGAGGGGGAACAATTTCAAACTTCCAAGAGATCTTCCCCCCCACT
Organism: Paralithodes platypus; assembly: GCA_032716605.1. NCBI lineage: Eukaryota > Metazoa > Arthropoda > Malacostraca > Decapoda > Lithodidae > Paralithodes > Paralithodes platypus. The sequence continues at coordinate 18,611,133 of CM064554.1, forward strand.
CCACTTCAAACCGAGTTCCCACAACAACCACGAACGCCCGAACAACAAGCTGATCACCACACAACATCCTCCAACCAGTGCACCAGTAGCATCCACCCAGCATTCGCTCTGCAAACCTGCAACACAACCAAAAGTGCAAAAGAATAGCAAACACGTGGACCGCACCAAAGAAAGTGTATCTACGAGGGGGAACTATTTCAAACTTCCGAGAGATTTTCCCCCCACGCCACTTCAGAGTTCCCACAACAACCACGAATGCCCGAACAACGAGCTGATCACCACACAACCGCCTCCAACCAGTGCACCAGTAGCAACCACCCAGCATTTGCTCTGCATCCTGCAACACGACCAAAAGTGCGAAAGAATTGCAAACACATGGAGTTGCCCAGTACAAGGAGCCACCCACTTCGCAAGGGAAGCCAGCAACAACCACAACACTCTGCATCATGTAGCTTTAACAACAATAGTGATCCAAACCAGTGCACCACAGAAAATTACTTACGACCAATTCCAATCACTCATGTATCAAAATAGCCAAGTGAAACTAACAGGCCAACAGCGAAGATATCGTCCCTAAGTTCTAACATTAACTCTCCCCGACATATTAAATTAAGAAAGTTGGGGGTTGCCCGAGCGCCCGGTAATTCCCCCACAACACTCTTTCTCACACTGAGGGACCGTTAGAAGTCGGAGGAATTTGGGGTTGCCACCAACCGACAGATTATGCTCTAACTTACCTAACTTACTGAGCTCAATATGACGCAAATCGCGTCATAAATTTATTATTGAGCTATTTCACTAAGCTCATATGACACGATCGCGTCATGATACTTTTGGGCAAACAGCCATATGACGCGATCACGTCATATATGACGGAGGGGGTTAATATCTATCCCAGTTCCACCAATTCAAGTGTCATATCAATGCCCCCGAATGCACAACTGATAAGTGCACCTAATATACAAGTTACCACCAGTGCTCCTGGGTCCCTGATTGAAAACAAAGCCGAAATACCTAGCGTGCCCTTGTTGCCCTGGAATCACCTACTCAGGACAACGCAGACTAAAAAAACACTATCTTATAGTAGATCCTCTGAAAAAAGGCAAACTAGGCCTGTGTATCCAGCTCAGTACCAATACTTGCACTGCTACAGATGTTCACGGTGTTGGTGGCGGCGGCAGCAGACGCAACATTTTTACTATTCTGTATTTCCGCTTTGTAATCAAACTTCAAATCTTGTCTTCCCCATGCTTTATCAAGATTACTTTCAAACTTCTTTACTGATTCGGAATCGACTACATACTGGGGCAGTGCGTTCCACTCATTTATCACTCTATCACAAAAAGAGTTCTTTGTCTTTTCAAGCCTAGTTCTTTCCTTGTACATTTTCTTAGAGTGTCCTCTAGTTCTTGTTCCCTCCCGCATCAAGAAGCTACCTTCACACACATCCTCATCATACTTTCCTGACACTATCTTAAAATTCTCGATCATATCCCCTCTTTTCCTCCCATATGCCAGTGTCGGGAGTCCCAGTGTCCTTAACCTCTGCTCATAGCCCAGGTTCTTCAAAGTTGGTACCAGCTTGCTAGCTCTCCTCTGCACTTTCTCCACCGCTTCTATATCTTTCACCATATATGGAGCCCACACCTGGTTCGCATAATCCAGATGTGGCCCCTCCATCACTGACGATATGCCTCTTAATATAATAGCTCTCTTTCAAGCACCCGCGGTCAGCCTGTTTGAAACACCTGCCGCAGGGGAAAGAATACTAACATCATAAGTGTAACGCTATTCTCTTATGGAATCGTCTTTATGATTGGGTACTCACTACAAAAAAACTTTGTAAACAATAAAAAAGAAAAAATAACTTAATAATTGTTATATTAAGGCTTTCCAACTAGTGGATGTCGTTTGTGGATTCTACCCGAGACGCTGAACCCAGCGACGCCATTCCTTCTTCCTTCCCCTGCGGTCATACTGTACAGTGGTGCCTCGCCAGTGCTCCACTTTATTCTTCATTTGTTCAACACTAGTGAGTCTTTTGCTCATTTGTATATATCTGAGTTGTTATAGAATAGGTTTAGACTAGCTAGGACTGACAGCCCCTTTGGTATGTCCGTAGGGAAGTGTTATAATAGGGTACTTAAGTGTAGGCGCCATATCGGTCCGCTTCGGTCCCGCATGTCATGTGTGTTTGTTCTTGTTTCTGCGCCTTAGTTTTTGCATTTGCCTAGTTATTTAGGAGGCTATTACATCCGCGGAACGATGCTTCAGGCCATCTCTATGAGGTAGTTGCATTCTTTTGTTTTTTAGCAGACGCTCTGGTTCAAGAGTTGTCACACGTGGTGTGGAACTTTTCAGAGTCCGTGTTTGCTTCTTTTTCCCCTCGGGCATGGGGTTTTCTACGTTCGCTGCTGCTGTGTCTTCGGAGGTAAAAGTAACATATTCAGTGAAATTTTTACCATGAGCCTCGTGGCCAGCCTCAGTAGGGGTTTTTCTTAGTTGGCTAGGGGTATTTTTTATTGCTTAATTAATACTGTGTTTTAGCCCTAAGATGTGACCCTCGCTTTCATGTGGTGATATTATTCATGCTAGCAGGGTGTCAGGAGACGCTCTGACATATTTGGTGGGTTTTTTGGGGTGGCTGACTTTCTCAGATAAGTCGGTACCTTCAAAGTTTGTTTTTTTCTTCCGGCGATCTTTCTGTGTATTGAGGCCGGATACTTGCCTTGCAGGCGAGAAAGGAAACTTCCAAATAACCCGGTGTGGTGTGCTGTACCACTAGACTTCCAGCGGAAATGTAAATTCCTAAAGGAGGTAATCTCGGCCCGGCCGAGTGAACTCGCCCAAACCAGTTGTTGTTGTTGTTGTTGTTCCCCAGGCTGCCTGGCCGAACAGCCCCAAGGTCCCGAGCAAGGCCAAGGCCATAGAGCGCCCCCACAAAACCCTCCCTGCTTACCACTAACAAAGCCCGGGTGACCGAAGCCACTCTAAGGCAGGGAGCTGAGGAGGGCGCGGAAACGCCCGGGAAACTAAAGCCCCACCCAAGGCCCTGTGCCCCTCAGCAATTATGAAGGGAAAGTTGAGGGGCAAGGGAAAAATGTGACGCTTTGGCTCCCAATCTGCCAACTTTTAGGTTGGCAGTAGGGAGGTCGATCCACGGAAAAGACGCCGTCACTTGAGATCTAGAAGATATATAAGTAAGAGGAACAGTCAGAGTAAGCTATGGGTATGGCAGAGATCACTCAGCTCTCACTCTGATAGACCAGCCCATCACCACATGACTAGAACCCAATCCTCTCGACATCAGCTAGGAAAGGCCCTAGAAAGCCGCCTTTGGCGGAGGGATAGCTCCCCTATTTCAACTCCTTTCGGAGTTGGGCACCCGCCCAAACCAGTAGCTTCACGTGGCATGATTTGACTTATAACGCCCGGCGGAAAAGTCCAGTGAGGTAATTAACTATCCCTCAGGTCCTATAATAGATGATACGTTAGTTAATTAAATGGTTTATTTGGGCCGGTGACACTTTGTCACAGGTAAGCAGTTCTAGAAAACGGAAAAGCCATCAAGATTTTTTCAAAACCGAGTACAGCGGAAGATTAGAGTAGCGGTTGGTCTATAGCTAATTTTCCGGCGTATTTGGAGGGTGTTTATGATCTGTGAACCTCTCGGTTTATCCTTATGAGCATTGATTCCTGGAAATTTTCTATTTCCAGATCACGGCATATCAGTAAGCGGCAGGTCTACAGGGGAAGGGGCCAATCCCGGCGGGGGGGTCATAATTAGCTCCATCATGCCTCTAGTTACTCTTTGTGCTACACCCACTTGCTCTCGAATTCCGGTCTTTGCACATAAACTCTGCGTGAAGTGCATTAAGTGCCTAGATAGGTCACGGGCCCTCTGGGTTACTAAGAGGTGTCCCATTGCTCTGACCTACATTCTGAATTGTTCAATAAGAGAGATTTTTCGTGCCTAGGGGCACTAAAAGAAATTAAGAACATTTTTAATGCCTATTCAAAAGACATTGCCCATAAGGCATTACATTGTGATGATTAGGCTCTCTGGGAGCATCTAGTTTTAAAGTCATCAGTTCTTAACTCCACACCATCTCAGTCAACCTCAAAATCTATAGCTAAGCCCACGCTTCTTTCGAAAGAGTTAGTGAATAGCAGTGATAGTGATGCAAGCAAGGCAACGCCCCTCGGCCGCCACAAGAGGGCGCGTTCTCCTTCACCACGGGAGTCCAGGTCAAGGTCGCCCCTCAAGCGGTCCAAGCAGTCTTCAGTGGAGACTTCTAGGTCTCACAAGAGACATAAGGATGACGCGGCGGCGTCAAGCCACAGAAAATCTGATAAAGGTCTTAAAAGTTCCCGTACGGAGGAGACGCAGTCACGGCACCGGCTAACGCCGGAGTCGCGACCACCTGCCTCCGCAAATCCTAACGTCCAATCTGGCAGTTCCAAGGTAGGGATGGAGGGAGCTGAGTCACCTCCCAGGGATAGGTCTGAGGAGTCTTTGGTGGTACAAAAGGACGTACAGTTGGCCATTCCCAAATTAAACTTTAACTTGCCAGTTAGGAGGCCTCCAGTAGTTTCTCGGAGAGTGTTAGCTGAACAATACCGTGACTACACGGCTAGTGAACACCAGGACTATGAGGATTCTCAAGTTAGTCAAGTTATACCGGATTCCCAGAATACTATTGAACAAGGGCTTAGCGTGTGGAAGCACTCTGAACCCTTAAGTGTAGAGACCAATATTCAGGTTCAGGGAGATACTAAGGAAAGTGCTAAGGTAGATACCCTCCCATCATCAGTAACTGATTTAGTGTGGCCAGATAATGTCCAGTTGTCTGAGCTCCGGCACCAACCGGTAGTATTGGAAGTGCCTGAAGGGCTGAAGGATGTAGAACTGTCCTCAGCTCAGCCAGGACACAGTGAGGAAGGATCAGAAGTGGAATCTGTATCATCCAAAGGGCCACACAGTAAGTGTATAGCAACCGATGATCTTGATCACATATTACACAGGTTAATGAGGCAATACAATGTTCCTAAGAAATCTCAGGAGACTCCCACAGCTACGCCAGGAGCTCCCCCGATTAGTTCAGTTGTGCGGCCACTAGAGCCAGCCAGAGTTGTTATGCCACTTAATATGTCACTTCCCCCTATTAACGTAACTCATACGACTACCTCGGCGAGTGGCACTGCAGTGCCTGCCCCCTTAACACCTACCAATGTTCGTGTTATCACAGGCATTACTCCCCCTCCTCTAGATAAACTTCCCAATAGGAAGGGACCTATACCGCCCGGGTATGGGTCCGATTACTCTTGGATTAAAGTCATGGCAAAAAAACCTGGTAGAGCACAAACAACCAGATCAGGGGAGGTCCCAGTTCCTAGTGAGTGGGTAATTGAGATGAGTGAGAGTAAGGCGTTAAGAGCTAAAGACAAACACGGTCAACTATTAGATGTAACAATCAAAGCTATCCCTAATGTGTGTTTTTATGAGTTTTTCGTATATTCATCTACCCCGGCATTACCTCCTTCCTCATCTGCACGACCCATTGCGGATTGGTCTTGGGCTGACGGCGTAAACGATATAAGGTCTAATACGCTAACGCCAGAGTTGGATACAGCCCCGTTGCCGGATCAGTCTAGCAATCCGGTCCTGGAGTTGGGGCAGGTAGGTCTAGGTCGGTGGGTGGACTGGAAGACTGAGGCGCAACAGTTCGCAGAAACAATAACGTCGCAATCCTCCCATCATATTCCTCAAGACAACCATCTTTGGTTTTCATTGCCAAACAATCACGCCGGAGGGGTTCCACCTGCAATTTTTGAATTTCTTTCTGTCCCTAGGTTGTCATTATGGGACCTGCAGGACCCCTTCTCTGCCCCCGCCCCCCCCCCCCCCCTCCCCGACCCTCTGCCGCACTGGATAGAGACTTTACATTAAGAAATAAAGCATATAGACTTTTTTTCACAATTTTTGCTAAGTGGCCAAATAGCCCAGTCCATCACGAGGCCTGTAGCCGCTAGTTCTGATCAGGGTGTTAGGAAGGCCACGGATTTATTCCGGCGGCTTCTGTTACCAAATCCTATCCAGTCTTTGGGGGACATACGGATAGCCTTGTTGAAGGCTGTTCGTGCACGTCAGAACCTGAGAATGTATATGGTGAAAGATTTACCGGACGACATTAGTCGCCTAGTAACCTTTTCACCGGTATTAACTTCATCTTTGCTTAACCCTGAGACTTGGAAGGCAGTTTACGATATGGTGAACAGCTTACAGCCGAGTACTTCCCAAGCTAGGAAGGAGCACTTTAAGGAACAGTAATCCAAGCCTAAGAGCAGTGGTTAGTCCCAACATAGTGGCTCTCAGCCCCCTTTAGGGTCCCAGAGCTCCTCCGGCACAAGGAAGTACTCAGCTCAAAACCTAAGATAAGGAAAACAGGGAAGTGGTATGAGAATAAGTCACAACACAGATCAGGTCAGGGATCGACATCTGCCAAAGCCGGTCAGCCGTCTAATCCTACCCCTCCACCATCAACACGCTAGTCACAATTCAAACTCTCTCTCTCCCGGGGCCTATCGAAGGCGGGTTGGATCCGAGGGTAGTTCCACCGGACAGACCTAGTCAAGTGACTGGATCATTTCAGGCGTGTCACCAGGCCTGGCCCCGGCGACTTTGGGCAAGGACAGTGGTACGCAAGGACATTACCTGGTGTTGGCTCCGGCTACCTCGCTTACGTCAAACTCTAGAAGTTAAGTCATGTTTCTTTAGAGGTGGAGTCACTAGCCCAGGTAATGATCACCAAGCATATCATGGTTCCGGTCAATCCAATTTGCCCTGTTTTCATGCCCAGATTTTTCTCGTACCAATGAGGCCAGATGAGACTAGTCTTAGACCTATCTTGTTTGAACACACCCATTCACAACACATCCGCCAGGATGCTCACTGTGAATCAGGTCAGGCCTGATAGATGTTTTTGAGCATGTCCCGGTAAACAGAAGGTTCCAGAAAATTCCTCGCCTTGAGGAGCAGGCTAGAGACTTATGTCTTGCAGTAAATGCCATTCGGGTTGAACCTTGCACCGAGAATATTCACGAAATTTGTCCGGCTGGCCCTCATATCAGAGTTACATCAGGGAATCAGAGTGCGGTGGTACCTAGACGACTGACGGGTAGTGGCGGAGTCAGAGAGTCTATGCAAAATCCATGTCAGTCATATTATAAACCATGTACAATCCCTAGGGTTCAAGGTATACTTGGCACAGTCACATCTTGTTCCCACACGGGTAATTCAGGAGATAGGGCTGGTCTGGGACACAGCCAATCTTACTCTCAGTCTAAGTGTGGACAACCGAAACAAATTTCGAAAGAAATTGGTTGTTTTCTCCACAGTCTGCACACCACGAGAAGGACATGGTAATCCCTGGCCAGCTCTCTCAATTGGATTCAACTAATTGTAATAGTTGGGCCGATTGAAAGTAAAGAGATTAATCGTGGAAGGTACCAAATATTTTCCGCTATTGCCGGCGGGAAAGTTGTGGAAGATTTTCTCCATTAATTTACGACTTACTGTTGGTCTGGGCGAGGAGAGAAAGGTTGCACTCAATAATGACGTGAGCTTCTCCCCCAGTTGGCCGTAATATATAAAAGTCATTTGCGTTCTCAGATGGATTACTGTTCACCTCTGTGGAGTGGAAGTGGAGTGGTTGCATTGAGGCAGTTGGACAAAATTCAAAATAAAGCTATTAGATTAATCAATAACCCTGCAATCACACAGGACCTTCCTACATTATCCATACGAAGAAACGTTGCATCCCTTGCATTATTCTACAGATATTTTCACAGCAATTGTTCCGAGGAACTTGCTTCAATTGTGCCGCCTCTCCACATCTTTCCCCGTAGAACTAGGGCAGCTGAGAGCGCCCATGAATTTACACTTTCTCCTCCACAATGCAGAACTTCTGCTTATCAAAATTCATTTATCCCTAGAACTACTACTCTTTGGAATTCACTTCCCTCGAGTTGCTTTCCACAAACTTACAATCTACAAAAGTTTAAATCCAGTTGTTACAAACATTTTATGAATGGAGGATGCCTTTAGGCACATGGACCTTTTTATTTTATCTGTGTTTTTCCTTCCTCCGTTCATTGTCTCTTAAAAAAAAATAAAAAAAAAATAAAATAATCTACGGTATGGGTAGACACAGAGGCTTCAAGGACAAGAGGCTGGAGTTATCAGTCGAGCCTAGGCCATCAAGATTAGGGTCTTTTGGTCCCAAACCGAGACTTTTCATATCAACGAGCATAAGCTCTTAGCCCCTTGATTTTTTCCCTTCAAACTCACAACTCCTCCTAGGGGGAAATATCAGTAGTGTTTTGAATGGGCAATTGGAATGCGGTGTCCGGCATTCAAAAGCAGGGCTAAACGAAGTCTCGGAAGTTGCTAAAGTTGTCAGCAAAGAGGTTGGTTCTGGCCGAAGAGCCGAACATCCATCTCCATGCATCATACCTCCCAGACGTAACAAACGTCTGGGCGGATGCTCGGTCCCGGCGACTGAGCACCGAATTAAAATGGGCAACCAAGCACAACATCTTCGACCAGATGATTGCAGACCCAGACCATCCACAAGTGGATCTATTCGCATCCGAGGAAAGCCACAGGCTTCCTCTCTACCTAACCCGCCGGGTAATGACTTCGGTGGGGGGGGGGGGGTCCTGACACATTGTTGGAGGAATGGACCAAAGGTAACTCCTATCTTTTTCCTTCTCCAGTCGGTTCACTAAGGTGTCAGGTAGTTCACGAACTACGGGGTTACCAAGTCTTAAACTTGGAGACAATTGGCAACCTAAAAGACATCGCTGACTTTTGCCTTATTGGACGTTCAGAATGCTTACTGCTAAACCCCGTATGGAGAGAGCGTTACTATTAAAATCCCTCAATCAGTATACTATGCCTACCAGGAGGCAATATCAATCACTTTGGAAGTCATTCATAACCTGGATAGTAGAAATGGCGCTAACTGACGCATCAGTGGCTTGAGTTTTGCAAGTAGTTGGACTATTTATTTAAACAAAAACACCTTTCTGTGGTTACACTGAAAAATCATTTGTCTGCTAGTAGAAACCTACCTTTTGACATAACAGGGCTATCTATACCGCAGGTGGGGGTAGAAGGTTTTCATGAGGGCAGGTTTCAAGCTTCACCCACTCATTCCGACCTGGTCACTGGACAAAGCTTTGTTTTTTATTCATTCGCGCACGAATAATCATGCGCCGGTTTTTGACTCACTGTTAAAGAAGGCGGTGTTCCTTATGACTTTGGCCACAGGTAACAGGATGTCTGAGCTGGCGGCGATGAGCATCGAACCTAATTGCTTTAGGCTTGGGAGGTAAAAGTGGCTCCATTTCCTATGTTGGATGCTGTAAATCGAACATAGTGATTATGTTTGTCTGAGTTTATAGTCCCGGCGCTGATATGCAGGACTACACACCGTGTCTTGGGCACTGCTCAGGCTTTAATAAAGTTGCTGAGGGTTTTCCCAGTCCCAACAGCAGGGAGCCTTATGGGTTAATGGTACAGGGACTCGCGTCACAAGAAGAGAATGGGCTTCTTTCCGCTTAGATGGAATTGTGAAAGTAATCCTGGGTTCGTGGAAAGAGCCCACGACATCAGGAAGTGGTCAGTCTCTTTGCATGGTGGGCATAAATATTCAATCGATAACATAGCAACCACTAAGTGGTGACTCCCAATCATACTTTCATGACGCGATACCTATCGGTGGTTTTGGATAAACCAAAGAATTTACCTATGTGGCCTTGTGCCAGCGGGTCTAGTTGATCTATGTGCTACTAAAGTTAAGTTTAATCTTAATGGTGAAAAGGAAGGGGGGGGGGGGGGAGGTGCTGGAGAGCTTAAGACCCCTAGACCCTCCGCCGGACTATGTGATAAGTTCACGAGCTGTGATACTTGATAAGTCGAGCTGGTTATACGGCTCAAAATTGTATTTTATGTAAAATATCTGTAATAGTTGCAACTATGGGATATTAAGTGTAAATTGTAAAAAATAGATAGTATGTAGGACAAAAGAGATAATCAAATGATTTATCTGTGCCTTTACAAAGTGAACAGGAATAAAAGAATGTTCCTGTAAAACTATGGTTAGTGAATCTCAATGTGATATTCGTTAACATATGTAGGCCTACAAGCAGATCTTCTTCGAATTAATGCACTCCTTTCTTTCCATTTTTCTATTTTTATTGTAAAATTGGTATATGATCCTTTTTCTCTACCTATAGTTAGTCCGGGAGCAAAGGCAGCAAATTGTATCTAGATAAAATCAACCTCATCCATACCATTGTGGAGAAAATTTGTAAAGTTATATACAAAGAGTATAATTTTTAGACATATAATGCTAAAACGTTAACTTCTAAATCTATTGTATTTACGAGATATATTGAACAACAGATTTTGAATATTTTAGTTACCCTTCAATCGTTTTCTTCGATTTAAATCACTGATTAATTGTGAATGTTGTTTATATGTATTACAGTTTTGTAGATAATATTTTAGCATAACTAACTATAATAAAGGCCTGCTGTATTTATTACCCTTCCGTACTATTGCGGAGCGGTCCAATCTGCAAGGCAGGTAGTGTAAGAAAGGACCTCTTTGTTTAGTACCCTTCAGTACCCGACTGGGGTGCGGAGCGGTACTAACCTACTACTACTGAGTGGTACATACTGACTGCCATACGTGCGGAAGTGTCCGTAAACCACGCACGCGGCTTACGGACACCTCCGCACGTATGGCAGTGCTTCATCTGGAGTTTTCGTAGCCAAAACAGTGGTAACACAATTATTTAATTGTCACAAAGTTATTTGAATATAGGTTAATTGTAAACTACAAGACAATTATTATGATACACAGTTTATTTGGTCAAACAATGCAGAACTTAAAAAATCAACTAATGTAGAAATTATAATTGTTACGAATTATAAGGGAAAACGAATTTGCTCAAATGGCAACAGTCTAAAAATTAATGTTTTTAATGTGAATGCACCAATATATTTAGTTAACGAACATATATTTCGAACTTGTATATTTTTCTAATTAGTAATTTGATACTTTTGTGTCCGTCCACTTACATGGATGACGAAAATTAACAATTTGGTAGGGTTGCTCCCGGACTAGGTAGTTTTACCGCATTTTCCTTTACCATCACTATCTCCGATAGACTGGAAATGGTGTCGTATTTCACACCCAAATGCCATAAAAGGGTGTCCAATATCAAGCCAACTCAACCCTGCTCTTCCACAGGGTCTAAACTCAACCCGATTCAGACTTTCGGAACTTGATAACAGTTTTAAGACTTTGTGTATATATCCATATACAAATAATCGATTTGGATGTGATAATTATATATGCACCTAGCTATATCCTCAGAATATCCGAAAGAAGCGTCATAATCCTATAGAAGGCCGATAACCTACCGGAGTTATTATATATAATACCTCAAAGTAAGCGATTATATTATAGGAATAGTCATCACAATTTTTTACAAATTCAACTAGATCAAAATAATATCGAAATGATGGATCATTAATTATTGATTTTGATATGTAGGCCTAAAGCGTGCTGTTTATAAACATTGGCCGCAGCCGCGGTGCCACTCCATTCGAGCCTAATCACTATTATATTTCGGTGAATTCTTACTTAAATGTATATCATTCGGGTTGATTAGGTTACACAATACAATATTACTAAGTAACAGTACACGCATATATATAAATATCATAACATTTGTGAAATATAGGTTCGACCGCGCTAAGCACCACGGCTGCGTGAGGGCCAGTAGGAACGTAGATATATCGAGGGGTGGGTGGGGCATCTAGCCTCGTGACCTTGAGCAAGAGTCAAGTTCCGAAAATCAGTGTTCGTCACGGTAATTAATCCGTCACTCCTCCTCAGAATTATTGAAATGTCTATGTATGCGAATATTTCTTGCTCTACTATTAAACAAATAAATATGTTTTATAATTTCACCTAATATGTAATGTCACAACACATCTTAAATTGTATATATTCAAATTTATTGCCGATATGTTCTGTTGTCGATTATTCCAGTCCCTGACATACCTAATGCTATTTGGTATATTACGCTATTTCGCTTTTATTTTGTCTTTATTTGCTTCGTAATAATTATTCTGCAATGCATATTTACTTTCATTCTTAAAAATAGTCAGGAAAGGTTGTCCATATAATGTATATATTTAAAAGTCTGGATCGCCCCTTGTCATTTTGTGCCACCACACTTTAATGAGAGTGGGTTATCAGACTTTGGGGTGACACAAAATGCAGCATTTGTTAGTGGTTTAGATATTGTCACGAATGTCCCCCTCCAGACTTGAGATATCAGGCATATCATCAATGATGGAGGGGCCACTAATAAATTATAGGTTTGAGTCCCGGAGGGAAGAATGAAAACCTAATATTTAGTAGTGGCCCCGAAATCATTGACGATGTAGGGCACTCCCTTCCATCCCCTTCCCATTCGTTGATGTCTTGAGTTTAATCTTGATATATCATTGAAGAAGGAATGGCGTCGCTGGGTTCAGCGTCTCGGGTAGAATCCACAAAAGACATCCACGAGTTGGAAAGCCTTAATATAACAATTAATTATTAAGTTAATTTTTATTTTTTATTTTTTACAAAGTTTTTTCGTAGTGAGTACCCATTCATAAAGACGATTCCATAAGAGAATTAGCGTTACACTTATGATGTTAGTACTCTTTCCCCTGCGGTGGGTGTTTCAAACAGGCTGACCGCGGGTGCTTGCAAGAGAGATATTATATTAATAGGCATATCGTCAATGATTTCGGGGCCACTACTAAATATTAGATTTTAATTCTTCCCTCCGGGACTCAAACCTATAATAGAGATTCCTAAAGATGTCTTCATCCAGTGAAACAAATGTCCTCCTTATCAGCCCTACAATTTGATTGGCTTTATTTATCTTCTCCGCTAAATGTTCTGAGAAATTCAACTTATTGTCTATCACTACCCCTATATCCTTTACTGCACTCACTTCCTCCATTGTTTCATACATTACTGTATCCTACCTTGTCTGTCTTGTTTGTCCCAATCCTCATGTACTTGCATTTTTTTGGACGAAAAGGCATTAACCAATGTTCAGACCATCCCTTCATGCACTCCACATCTCCTTGAAGCAAACCCACGTCTTCCTTACTCCTCACTCTTCTATATAGCTTGGTGTCATCTGCATACAAATATATCTTACTTCCATTTGTTATAACTTTAGGTAAGTCATTAACCCTCTCCGACATATGACGCGATTTTGACCCGATTAGGGATACTTTAAAGCCTCTATTACCATCAGGGGTATTTAGAAACCTTTAGTTTAGTTACTTCAACCTCTGCAGTTGTCTTTGAGTTAGCTGTGGGCAGAAAACTAATTTTGGAGAGGTAATTATAAGAGTGAGAGAACTCTATTTCTTATTGCTAATCTGGCAACCTCTGCATCATATGAGTCTGAAGGGGTTAATGAACATAACAAACAGTAGTGGTCCCAACACAAATCTTTGAGGTACCCCACTTGTAACCTCCCTCCACCCCGAGCCTATTCCATTCATCAGTAGCCTCTGTCTTCGATCTTTCAGGAAGGCCTCTATCCACTTCACGCATTTCTCTCCTATGTTATAACTTCTGACCTTCTCTAATAGCCTTTTGTGTGCGACCTTGTAGAAGGCCTTCATAAAATCGCAATATACCACGTCTATAACATCCCCATCCTCCAGAATTCGCATCCAATCATCTACCACCTTAACACATCCCGATCGGGTAGTTTTGTAACGCTACTACCTGCCAAGCGGGCAGATTTACCCTAAACGAGCTTCATTCCATGCTATTTTTCATGCATAAAGAAGAGCCAGAGTGTAACACAATTATGTATCCGTGAAAGGGCGATAATTGAGCTTTCCAATGACACCTGAACCATCCTTGTACGACCACGGGTTCTCTTGCAACAATTTTGCAACACGAAGGGAAAAAACACTAAAATACAGTAATTTCCTCAGTTTTTTCCCTGTATCGCGGGACCAGGGAGGTGGAGACATGTGGTGGTGGTGTCAGAGGCGGGACTATGTCCACGCTGAACGGTCAGAGCCCGCCCGCGCTCCTCCCACCGCTCGGACTCTCTCTCAGAGCCGATTATGTGCTCAACATCGCATGCTACTTAAGTCGGGACCCGCTCTTTAGGCCTTGGTTCTCTAACCTACTTAAGTCGGGACCCGCCAAACAAGGGTTAATGAGCTGAAGCACCGTCGACCTCCCCAGCAAGAATCCGAACTGTCTTCCACTGAAAAGTTGATTTGACTTCATATGTTCCATTATTCCTTCTCTGATTACAGTTTCCATTAATTTGCACACTACACTTGTCAAACTGACTGGTTTATAATTTCCTGGGTCATTTCTCTTTCCCTTCTTATATATAGTGGTTATATTTGCCACTTTCCAGTCCGTCGGGATTTGTCTTGTATTAAATGATTCCTCAAATAACATTGTTAAAGTCTCAATTAACATCTCACTTCCTTCTTTGATAATTCTTGGATGTATCCCATCCGGTCCTGGGGACTTACTTCTATTCATCTTTTTTATAGCACTCCTTAATTTAGCCTGGGAGAACTCTATCAATTCCAGTGCTGGTGCCTTTTTGATGGGAATACTGGGCACCTCTTAATCCGACTCCACTGTAATATAGGTTTGATCCCCGGAGGGGAGAAGAGAAAACCTAATATTTGGTAGTGGCCCCGGAATCATTGACGATCTGCCTATTATATAATAGCTAGCTTTCAAGCCCTTGCTTTAGCCGTTTGAAGCACCTGCCGCAGGAAGAGAAGAGGAGCCAAGCTCGTAAGGGTACGCTTATTCTCTTACGGAATTGTCCTTATGATTAGGTACTCACTACGAAAAAAAATTGTAAATAATAAAAAAGAAAAAACACATTAACCCGGGAGCTGCGGGGAGACTCTTAAGAGTTCCCCCGGCGCACTGCGGGAAGACTCTTAAGAGTCAGAGAAAATAAAAATCAACTTTTGACATCGAAAAAAAAAAAAAATTTATATTTTTTTTTTTTTTTTTTTTTTTTTTTTTGGCCCCTGGGCCATGCAAAATCTCAGTCCTCTACCTCCCCTCCTTCCCCACTTTCCTCCTCTCCTTCAGTTATCACCTATTTTCCCTGTTATTCCCTTATTCTGAGGTATATTTTCGTGCTAACATTAGAAATCCGATTGGAGGGTGTGGTCATCACTGATAGCAAGCGAGTGCAAGAGAGAGAGAGAGAGTATCGATCGACTGTGTCTCAGTGGCCTTGGGGGAAATTGGCGGGAAAGCAGATTGCCTCACCCATACATTATACAACTCGCGGGCTATATCTCCGATTTTGACCATCCAAACGCTGTTTTCACTCGTTTTATTGTTGTTTCAGGTTAATACCTTTATAATCAACCCATAATAGGCGCATATGGATAAATATTAATGCTATTAATGGCACAATGAATATTTTAGTGACGGAAACACCTCAAATACGTCAGCACAGGGGGACGTTTCCAATTACCCCCATGCGCACTTCAGAGGTTAAGAACTGCTATAATCAGGCTTCCCAATTTGTGGATATTTTCCCATGCACAGCCAGACGTTGGTCTTTCTGCGTCATCTCGGCCTTCAATCATTCTTGAAGATGGCGGGAGGGATGAAGGGTGCGGGCGTAGCCCTCTCTCTATGTATCATCCTTCTCAACATCCAGAGGGGCTATGCTGATATACAGGTGCAGAGGGGTCCGGTAGTGTACCAGGTCAACCCTAAACAAGTATTGAGGGACCTCGTCACACAGAAATCACACACGAGTGAAATTTCTGTCACCATTCCTGCCTGGTCTATTTCATATATCGGGAAGACGCCGCGACTGGGCAAATACTATGGCACAACCTCGCTACAACACCTATTGTGCTACACTCTAATTAGCTGCGGAGATGTAGAGACCAACCCCGGCCCTTGTTCAACGTTGAAGAAACCTCACCACCAAACAAGTAAGGCAGACACCGACATTTCAACAGTCCCTAGCAGTAAAATTCGTTATAACAAACTGGGCCAGCAGGTACCCCAGCCTCCGGCCGTCACGCTCCAATTCAACCCACAACACAATCCAACACTATCGGTGGCTCAACATGTAACTGGAGCAGCTAGGAAGAAAGGCATCAGTCGCAACAACATCAACAATGGAGCAGCATTAGCAGCCAGGAATAAGGACAACATCATCAAACAGCAAATACAGGTGGGGCAGGGAGGGGTCACAGGGGGAGACATAGCCACAGACAGTCCCCACCCTAGCAGCACAGCTGATCATCACACCGCCAGACGTACGACGAACAATACAAAGAATCTATGTACAGTGTGCGATATTAGATTCAACAAAAGGAGTCCAACATCACAATGTAGTATTTGTAATGAAACAGCACACGATTGATGTTCTTATGTTAACAGCAGAAAAGAAATGGAATGCGATAAATGCAGGGAACTAGCAATTACCCACTCCACCAACTCTACATTACCCACAGCATTACCATTAATACCACAGATATCGGCGACCCAAGTAGCACAACATGCAACAAGAACAACAATAAAAACAGGTAACACTCGCAAATACATCTACAGGGAAGCAGCATCAACGGACAATGAAAACAACAACAACAACAACAGCAAACAACCACAGCCCGACCGCGAGTATCCCCTACTCTCTCCCGCACAAACAGCTGATCGACGCGGACCAAACCACACCTCCAGTCGTATGATAAACAGTAAGAAAAAACTATGTACAGTCTGTAATATTGGTTTCAACAATAGGAGTTCACTTTTACAATGCAACAGTTGTAATGAAATTGTTCATAACCGATGTACTTACGTTAACAGTAGAAACAAAGTTGAATGTAGGAACTCAGCTGTACAACATCGCGAAACCATTTGTTTTATTTGTGAATCACTCATAACACGACGTCAGAAGATCCAAAACTGTGTAAAGTGTAAACAGGTAGCTCACATGAAGTGCATCTCTAAGAAGACCAACAGTGAAGAACGGGAATTCCTTTGCAATAAGTGTGCCTAGCATTCATTACCGAATATTAATGTAAATGATCCAAGTATTAACAACTCAGAATCCAGCCAGGACACATTCAAAATCAAAGATGAATTCAGAGTGTTCACCAACAAAGGGCTCCATCTTATCCACATTAACGCCAGATCAATGTACCATAAATTGTCAGAAATAAACTTGTTAGCTAATAAGGCCAAAGCTTCAATAATTGCAATCACAGAAACCTGGCTGGATTCAAGTATAAACGATGGTGAAATAAACATTCAAGGTTTCAACATGGTTAGGAATGATCGCAATAGGCATGGGGGAGGAGTATGTCTGTATGTAAAAAACAACCTCACACACACAACTAGGACCGACCTCCATGTAGAAAATCACGAAGCTCTGTGGATCGACCTACATCTGCCGAGGACAAGACCCATCACAATTGGGGTATGCTATAGGCCACCAGCCGACACACAATTCTTGACCAAATTTGAACGAACTTTGTCATCGCTAGACCCTCGGAATGAATCCATCATACTAGGGGATTTTAACCTGTGTTACAAACAACGAAATGATAGGCTTGTACGAGAATATAGGCATATACTGACAATGCACAATCACAAACAACTCATCACAACCCCCACACGTATCTCTGAGAACACTGCCACAATATTAGACCACATAAACTGTAACAGAGAGGACAAAATATCCCAATCAGGGGTTATACAGACTGGGATAAATGATCACTTCGTCACATATTGCACACGGAAAACTACAAAAATTACCCTAAAGAATCACAAGATTATCAAAACAAGGTCACTCAGAAACTACAATAAGGAAACATTTCTGGACATTTTATGGAATACAGACTGGTCTCCAGTGTTTGGAAGTACAAACGTTAATGACGCATGGGTTGGCTTCAGAACCATCATCACAAACATCCTAGACGAAATAGCTGCTCTGAAAGACATACGAATTAAAGCAAGGTCAGACCCATGGATCAACAATGACATACTACACCATCTGGAACACAGAGACAATCTGTTAAAAAGGCTAGCGAAACATAGACAGGATCAAGGTCTGAAACATGAGTTCAACAGGGCCAGGAATAAACTAAGTAGGAAAATGAAATCAGCGAAAAATAATTATTTTCACAATAAGGCAGAGGAATATCAGAATAACCCAAAGAAACTATGGAGGCACCTAAAAACAACAGGCTACAGCAACAAGACAAGGGATTCGTCTAACACTAATATTGCTCTCACCATTAATGATCAGGTTTGCCACAATAAATGACAAATTTCAACCTACTTCAACTCCTTCTTCACTTCCATAGCAAACACACTTGCACAGAACCTACCTCAACCTCTCAATAAATACACGACAACATCGGCCACCTTTCGTAATTTCTACAGAGATAAAGACATACACCCGAACACATTTAGATTGCAAAATGTTACACCAAAATACACTTTTGACGAGCTGTCTAACCTAAATGTACATAAGAGCACAGGACCAGACAAAATTCCTGCCAAATTTCTACGAGATGGAGCCATTGGTATAGCAGGCCCCCTAACCCACATCATCAACTTGTCAATTAACACCAACACAGTACCTGCTGAACTGAAGGAAGCTATTGTAACCCCTCTATTCAAGAAAGGAAATAAACTAGAAGTTGGCAACTACAGACCAGTTAGCATATTATGTATTGTATCTAAAATCCTTGAAAGAGCGGTATACACCCAAATTGAACACTACCTCAAACAAAATGATCTATTCTATAAGTTTCAATCAGGTTTCAGATGCATGTACTCGACAGACTCCTGTCTCATCCACTTAACGGATCACATTCGTAAAGAAATGTCTAAAGGTAACTACACCGGTATGGTTCTTCTTGATCTACAAAAAGCGTTTGACACAGTAGACCATGATATCCTATGTAATAAACTACAAGCTATGGGCATAGGGTCTGTGAACTGGTTTAAATCTTATCTTAGTGGTAGAACCCAAAGAGTCAAAATTGATGATAATATATCTGATCCTATGCCAATTAACTGTGGGGTCCCACAGGGGAGCATCCTTGGTCCCTTACTCTTTCTCTGTTATGTGAACGACATGGAACTGAGCGTCTCATGTAAATTATTACTGTATGCAGACGACAGCGTGCTTCTGGTTTCAGGAAAA
Source organism: Paralithodes platypus (assembly GCA_032716605.1). Taxonomy (NCBI): domain Eukaryota; kingdom Metazoa; phylum Arthropoda; class Malacostraca; order Decapoda; family Lithodidae; genus Paralithodes; species Paralithodes platypus. The sequence continues at coordinate 18,630,473 of CM064554.1, forward strand.
GACCCAATAAGTATTGCCGCTGCACTTTCCAAAGAACTAGTGTAAGGGGGGGTTTTCGTAGTCTTTGCTTTTCTTTTCTAATGTTCCTGGGACTTTGCTTTTACCCCCGCCTTATTTATTATTTCCTGTTCATTCCATTATTGTGTTTCTTCCTTACTTGATGATTGGTCCAACTTATTACTCTGGTAGCTTAATGGCCGTTGCATGCAAGGAAATACAGGTGAATGAATGCAAATGGTCTAAATGACACAGGATAATTAAAACACAATATACCGTTTGGTATTCTTAACTACAGTATATTAAAACACTGTAAAGAGAAATACACTTTTCACTGTGATACACAAATCAATACGATTATTACTTTAGTCAACCACGGAATATATCGGTATTATTGGCGCAATGAACTACTTCTTATCACCACATCAAAGTTAACTAAAACCCTTCAACAGGTGACCCCAAGGCCACTACCCTAGTAAACACACACTCGGTTACTAGGTTCATAAGGCGTACAACAGCTCACAATGGGGTGAAGGTTAGCTCAAGGCTCAATAACACCAACAGCATCCTGTCTCAGTACAGCCACTAGCTCATGTCCACTGGGGTGGACACAGGACTGCACCTGGTACTTCTCCCTGGACTTCGCTCCTGACCTGGGACCTGGTATTAACATTACCATTAATAAAACTGACAAAATTCTATATCTTAATTCATATTAACATTACAAAAGTGGTGAAATGTATCAATTAAGAGACAACAAAATAGCGGATGTAAATTATTAGGTTACAGATAAAATTTACTTAGTTGACCCTCAAAAATATATAAAGAAAAAATGGTCCAAATAGAAAACGGAGGGTTGGAGATAGATATAATTTACTTAGTTGACCCTCAAAAATAAAATGGTTTAAAATAGAAAACTGAGTGTAGGCCTATATACACCCTACTCACAAAGGAATGTTGGTTACATTAAGTTACATATACTGAACTTGGCATACGGGATATCATTGCTGTGATAATACTACACTAACATAATACAATTAACATTATCTTATACATAATTAATAAGGTTGGCAGGACAAATAATATGGAATTTGAAATCTAAATGATTAATTATCAGACGGAATGAATAATTTCACCTTCGACCAAGACAAAGGATGTCGTATAATTTCGTAGTTACATATAAGAAACGGCTTAAAAATTGTCTCAAAACTTATCTTAAATACTTCACAATTCATTTCAACTCACCTTCAACAGAAGGTTTTATCTAAACACAACACAAAAGGAAATATATACAGAGTTAAGCCAAATATTTCCCCTTAGTCCGCCCGAGGCTGGCGACTGGGAGGGAATGACGCTGGCACCCACGGTTCTAGGCTCTGTACGACTCGGGGTCAGCGCCCTTTGTCACAACAATAACCATACCTTGATTAAATGAGCTCCTCAACTTACTTAGAGTCTAATAAAACTTCCAAAGGATAATTGAATTACTTTTATATGATGTAAACAAATTTCAGGCACAAACATATGTTAACTATTACTTACGATATCCTAGGTAAGACTATAGTTTTTAAGTTGGAGGTAGGACTCATAAATTTCCACCTGTCAAACCCCCTTGAGGTGGGCACTTGTCGCTAAGGTCTCAGAATCAGGGTGTCACACTAGAGACCCGGTACAAGCAATTATTAGGCTAAATATCAGCATTATACCAGATTCACAAAGTTAAAGTTATGCTTTGCAATTAACTGTATACACCTGGAAGTGATTAAATGGCCAAAACAAGTAAATTTCATTCTAATTCCAAAACAACATTGCTTCGATTGTGACACCCCTTTTCTAAACTTAATATAACAAGGGCCTTTTTATTTTTTTATTTTTTTAGTCATTACAATTTAATATATGTCAACTGATATCTTAATCAAGATAATAACATAATACCGAACATTTCACCTAATCTCAACACTGACTGGATCATTATTGGGCTTAAAGTGAGTGAACAGTAAAAGTCTTGGTGTAAATATTGCCAAAATCAAGCCTAGTCAATTTAGACCCCTTACACTAGCATCATGTAGTGAATGGCTAGTGGACAATAGACTATCTCTTCACCTGGGCAAGACGGAAGCCATCTTATGTGGAACAAAACGCAAACTGAAAGACATTGTGGGCTTCTCGGTCAACTGTAATGATATTCCTATAACAACAGTGTCACAAGTTAAATATCTCGGACTGAAACTGGACGCGAGTTTGTCAGGTGAAACAATTTTGGAATCTATCCTGAGTAAGTGTAGAGCACGTATAAAATACCTGTATAGACAGGTGGGATGCTTGTCCGCGGCGACCAAAACGACCCTCTGCCAAGCGCTTGTTCAATGTCATTTTGACTATTCTGTGTCATCCTGGTACTCTGCATCATCTAAATCAGCACAGCACAAACTTCAGGTCACTCAAAATAAAATGGTTAGGTTCATGCTGAACCTAGGACCCAGATCACATGTTGGCCAGGAACAACTTCAGTCACTAGGTATGCTCAATGTCTCTGACAGGGCCAAACAAATCAGGCTAACTAATGCCTTCAAAATTTTCTATGACAGAGCTCCAGAGTATCTAAAGAATGATTTTGTTAAAGCAAATGAGAGGAGTGACATAATACAAGAAACATGATGTTTAATTTTAAGGTCCCGAGAATCCAAGGACAGGGTAAGCAAACATTCTTCTTCACTGCCATCAAAGACTGGAACGACCTACCCCAGTCAGTCCGTGAAAAGAGAACACTGTATTCCTTCAGACGTAGCCTGAAGGAACACCTGAACCGGACAGCTGCGAGAAGGGAGCACCAAGCTTATGTCTACTACTAAATACGACATAAGAGATAGACAAACCAAACTGAAATGAATACTGATTACGGATTACTGATATTTACTATAGGATGTAAGGTATCTTAAAATAACCCCCTAGAAATACTTTCTCTAAAGTATCTATTTCTTTATCCTCCCCATTTCCCCAGCTAACCTAATCCCACAAGGACCCCAATGGAAATACGCCTAACGGCCATATTGGGCTATCCTTAGTTGGAATTATGCAAGGCTGGTACATGTCATATTTACAACAAACTATGTGGTACCAACTCTGTAAATTGCTAACTGAATAAATATTATTATTATTATTATTATTATTATTATTATTATTATTAATGACATATCAAGATTACTTAAATATCAACGAATGGGAAGGGGATGGAGGGAGGGCCCACGTCGTCAATGATTCCGGGGCCACTACTAAATAATTATTAGGTTTTCTCTTCTCCCCTACGGGGATCAAACCTATAATTTATTAGTGGCCCCTTCATCATTGACGATCTGCCTTATATCACAAGATTGGAGGGGGACATTCGTGCCAATATCCAAAACCACTAATAAATCTAATAATAGGTTGAAAACCAAACACCACAATAGCAATATTAAATTTATTGTATACATACAATATATATAGTGTTATATAAAAATGGAAAGAGAAGCAGAGGGCGTACTTTGAAGAAACTGCTTATAAACTTTACTTTGTACATGAATCTCCGATTCGGACATAAGAAAGATACATTCCTGACATACATTTGTCAGAATTTAGGTAAGGTATAAAAATATGTGGTAAACCTCTGACACAAATCATTTATCCTTAACCTAATAGTGTACTACTTCGTACTGTGGACAAGGTATTGCATGTATTTCATAGTTATATGTTACTAATGAAATGTTTTGCTTAAAATTAAAAATTTATATTAAGTATATCACAGTATACTTATCACATTATTTGGCGGAGCACTTGTCCGGTGGAGGGGCTGAGGGGGTCTTAGTACTCCCTTATACCCCCCCCCCCCCTTTCTTAAACTCTAAAATACTTAAAGTTTAATCAGCACATAGAGCCCTCAGGCCCGTTGACGCAGTGCCACACAGGTGAACTGTGGTCGATCCAGGGCCACAGACAGGTAGCGTGTCAGAAAAGTATGGTTTGACGCCCATAATTTTGTGTTAGCAATATCATCAATGGAAAAATTATGTAAGAATCTCAAAGAAACGGCCCACTTCCTGACATCGTGGGCCCTTGCCACTACACCGGGGTTACTTTCTCTAATAACCTCGACTATTAGGGCTGCTAACTTTTGTTTTGTGATGCGCTGACCTGTACTCGAAACCCAGAGACCTCCCGGTTGCTTAGGCCGAGACACTCTCAACAACTTAATCATAGATTGTACTGGGCATAGAATATGATGTGTATCACCGCGCTTAAGCGCCGGTACTGTAAAAGCAGAAAAAACATGTTCACTATGTTCATTCTTCGCAATAAAAGTGGGTGACGGCGCAATTTGCACATCAACATTACGCCGCCCAAGACAGTTAGGTTCGTTGCTCATCGCCGCCAACTCAGACACCCGGCTACCTGTAGCTAAAGCCACAAGAAACACAGCTTTCTTGAGAATTAAATCAAAATCAGGATTGCAATTATATTTGGGTGAATTCAGTAAAGATAAAGCTTTATCGAGTGACCAGGTAGGCATGAGCTGACGGGGTGGTAGGCGAAGCTTGAAGCATGCACGCATGAAGCCCTTCTCCTCCGCCTGCGGTACAGATAGACCCGTTAAATCACAAAATGGGATTTTAATTGCTGACAAATGTTTTTTCAAAGTTGTTACTGAGAAGCGTTTCTGTTCAAATAAATAGTCCAAGTAATTGAAAATTAGAGCAACAGACGCCTCTGTTTGAGCCGTTTCCACTATCCAGGTGGTGAAGGATTTCCAATGGGACTGATATTGACGCCTAGTGGATGTCATGTGCTGATTAATAAATTTATTTGTTACACTCTCACCATAAGGAGTTAACCATTTATCGTTCTGAATGTCCAAAAGGCAAAAGGCAGCGAGGTCTCGAGGTGTCCAATTGTCTCTAAGTGGAAGTACGAGATCGGGAGTGACACCGGGTTCTCGCGCCACATCTTCAACTAGTGGTACCACACCTGAGCCGGCCACAGGGGCGCAATCATCGAGACTGTGCACCGATAATCTTGTAGTTTGTGAACTACTTGACACATGAGTGAAGCATCTGGAGGCTGAAACAGATAGATGGAACTCCACCTGTTCCATTCCTCCGTCAAAGCGTCTGGACCCCCCGCCTGGGTTTTTCCCCGGCGGGTTAGGTAGAGAGGGAATTTGTGATTGCCCTCGGACGCGAACAAGTCCACTTGTGGATGGTACTGCTCTGCAATCATCTGGTTGAAGATATTTTGCTTGAGTGACCATTCTACTATTGTGCTCTGTCTCCGGGACAGGGCGTCTGCCCAGACGTTGGCTACGCCTGGGTGATAAGATGCGTGAAGATGAATGTTCAGGCTGTCCGCGAGAACAAAAATCTTTTCCGACAATTCTAGCAACGTCCGAGACCTCGTTGACCCTTGCCTTTGAATGCATGATGCCGCATTCAAGTTGTCCATTCTGAAGGCTATCGATTTTCCCTGTAAAGTGTAACTGTGAGCCTCTAGGAAAATTAAGGGGACCATCAACTCTTTCGCGTTTATGTGAAAATCTAAGGACTGAGACCAAAGACCTTGACCCTGGTGGCCTAGGTTCGACTGATAACCCCAGCCTATTGTCCCTGAAGCATCTGTATTTACCCACTACCCACACTGTAGGTGGAGGAGAAGTCCATGTCATGATTGAATGCAATGTTTCCTGCCTTGCCCAAACCAACAGTAAGTTGTGGATAAATGTTGGAATTTACCATAACTTCCCTGCCGGCAATAGCGGAAAATGTTTGTTGCCTTCCAAGATTAATCTCTTTACTTTCAACCGGCCCAACTTTACAGTAAGTTGAATCCAGTTGAGAGAGCCGACCAGAGATTCCCACGTCCTTCTCGTGGTAGTCAGGCTGTGGAGGAAACGAAACAATTTCTTTCGAAATCTGTTGCGTTGTCCACACTTTGACTGAGAGTAAGATGTGTTGTGTCCCAGACCAGCCCTATCCACTGAATTACCCTTGTTGGGACAAGGTTCGACTTTGCCAATTTACCTTAAACCCTAAGGATTTCACATGATTGAGAATTATATTGACATGGTTGTGGCATTGACTCTCTGATTCTGCCACTAATAGCCAGTCGTCCAGGTACCACAACACCTTGATTCCTTGACGTAATAGTGGTAGTAAAGCTTGACGGACTAATTTTGTAAAAATTCTCGGTGCTAGGTTCAACCCGAAGGGCATCCGTTGAAAGACATAAGTCCGATGCCCTATCCTCAAAGCGAGGAACTTTTGAAACCTTTTGTTTACCGGGACATGCCAATAGGCTGCTGTCAGGTCTAATGAGCACATCCAACCTTGAGGCGGAAGTGTTAGCCTGATTTGATTCACAGTGAGCATCCTGAACGATGTGTTGTGAATGTGACGGTTCAAATGAGATAGATTTACGACTGGTTTCTTCTGAACACTGTCCCTTTTTGGTACGAGAAAAAGCTTGGACGTGTAAACAGAGCAAGTTGGATTGACCGGGACAATGATATGCTTGGTGATCATTTCCTGGACTAGTGACTCCACCTCTAATGAAACATGATTGATTTCTAATGGGTGACGTAAACGAGGTCGCCGGAGCGACCGCCAGGTTATGCCCTTGCGTACCACTGTCCGAGTCAAGGTCCGCCGGGGCCAAGCCCGGTGACACGTCCGGAATGACCCAGTCTCTTGACTGGGCTTGTCCGGCGTAACTGTACTCCGATCCAACTCGCCCTTGTCAGGCGCCGTGAGTGCGATAGTTTGTGATATATCTAGTTTTTTGAAGGTGGTGGAGTAGAGGTGGACGGCTGGCTAGTTTTGGCAGCTGTTGACCCCTGACCTGACTTGTATTTGGAAAGTTGTTTGTTCCATTTAACTGTTGGCTTACCTTGATTACCTTTGGACTGAGTGCTCCCCTGTGCCGGAGGAGATCTGGATCCCTGAAAAAACTTATAAGACCCACTAGGTTGAGCCTTCTGACCAGACTTAGCTTTGGCATAAGGCTTAGTGAATTTGTGATCCTTCCGTGCCGGGGAAGCACGTGTCCCGCTAGCATCTACTAGATTACCCCCCAGGGGGTAATCCCCCCCAGGGGGTAAGGGGGCCTTCATCTAATGGTGGCAGAAAAAAAGAATATGCCTCACGCATCCTACTGCGTGTCGTACAAGGCGACTAATAGGGGGGATGGCGATAGACTTGTGGACCAACAGCCATTACTATGCAATAAAGTCTTTATCTTAGCACTGTCTTGGTATGGCACTGCTGAGGCTGGTGGGGTGCGGATAGGTGCCACAGGGGACTGAATCTTACCTGGGCGCTGTTTGGCACCACACCTGTGTCAGCATCAGTGTTTGCATGTTGGAACAGTGTTGAGGCAGGACTTTATTGTTCTATAATCCAATTGCCTAATATACAGTAGAGTCTTGTTATGGTGCTGTCTTTTTGTAACACTGTTAAGGCTGGTGTGGTTGCAGATACTGCAGGTGCAAGTGCTGCAGGGAGACTCTGTTGAGTCTTGCTGAGGCATGGTTAGCATTATACCAACATCAGCCACAGTGATGACTTGGTGGGGCAGTGCTGTGGCAGGACTTTATTGTACACTCCAACTACTGAAAGGCAACCCCGTCTGAGCCGTTACAATTGTAATGGAAAAATGACGTTAAGCCATTGTATGTATGTTGTATGTATTAAAGACGGCCTGCCAAATGGTGGGGCAAACTAGAGTGGGCGTTAATACTGGTGATAGAATTGCCCGGCGACCCAAGTCTTCGGGCAATTTCTTCACCAGATAGACTCTAAGGTCTTGACGTGCTCTGACAGCCTCAAGCAAGGCTGTTCTGATGTCGCGCAATGACTGTATAGAATTTTGGAGTGTTAACTGTCTAGATAACTATAAGGCCTTTCTAGTATCAGAGTCATTAATGGCTTCTATGGTCCTAATAAGTGATTGAGAAACCTGGCGGCTCAGCAGGAGTTGGGAAAACAATCTCAAAGCCCTCTGACGCAACTTGAAGTCTTTGTCCAGTTGCGCCGGAGGTAGGGTCGAAAAGGGTTCCTGCAGGTCACATAAGGCCAACTTAGGAGCCGAGAGAAAATTTAATATAGCAGGTGGCACCCCTCAAGCTTTAATTACCGGCAGAGAGAACCATGAGTGAGTGTCTTGGGGAATTTGGTGTGAAGTTTTTGACGTTATAGTAGACGCAAACTGCTGAGCCTCAGATTCCCACTCCACCCACGGGCTTGGTCCCACCTGCCCCATCTGCAATACTGGGTTGCCGAATTGATCCTTGACCGGAAATGTATCCAGTTCCGGCGTGAGCGTACCTAGTGCTTTCACGTCATTCAGTCCATCGGTCTTAGTCCAGTCTGCGTACAAGCGTGCAGAGCAAGCAGGTGGAAGAGCCGGGGAGGCAGTAAACACGAAATAATCGTAAGCATAAACATTAGGTATTGCTTTAACCGATACATCAACAATATTACCTGCCGAGTCTTTAGCTCGTAATTTTCTACTCTTGTTCATCTGGATTGTCCACTCATCTGGTACCGGCTGCTCACCCGCAATTGTTGGCTGTGCACTAGAGGGATTTTGAGCTACAACGGTTACCCATGAAAGGTCTGGACCGTACAAAAGGGGCATAGGTTTTTTTTTTAACAGGGACTCTTTCCAATGGTGGAGGAACTACATCAGTGATAACACGGACGTTAGTCGTGGTTAATGTCGATGTTAAGGGGACAGCAGATATACAAGTTACTGGGGGCTGTACAATTGGAGTAGCAGAAATCTGAATGGGTGGTAAGTGACGGACAGCCCCTTGTGGGGGAGCAACCGGTACGGATGGCGGAGCCGCCGGTAGGATGATGTAGTTTCCGGTACCACTGGCTGCATCTTGTATCTCTGTGCAAAAGATTCAAACATCCTATCTAAATAATGTTTAGTTATGTATTGAGATTCCCTAGAGGTTACAGATTCCCCTTCTGACTCACTAGCCCCACGGCGAGGTTGAGCAGAGGATAACGTGTCAGCTTCCTCCTGCTCTTCCTCCAACACCTCCATACTCTCCGGGTGTTGTTGTGCCTCGGAAAGTACTGTTTGTTCAAAACCAGCCCAATTTAAATCAGGTACAGAGGAGGGTAAAGTTTCTTGCACTATAGTAACATTAGCACCTGCCAGGTTAACATTAGGGGCCCCCGGTTGACCTGACACAGCCTGTCTCCATGCCGGGTTAACATTAGGGGTCCCCGGTTGACCTGACACAGCCTGTCTCCATACATCACGAGCACTTGTGTCTACACTATGTTCTGGTCTATTACTATTCACAGTATAATGTTCTTCTGCCGGGTAACCACGATATTACTCTGCCAATACTGGTGCCAGGACCCTAGATTGACCCACCTGAGTTTGTACAAGAGGTACGGTAAAATCCTGCCTAAGATATCTAGACATACTGGGCACTTCATTAGAACTATCCCTGGGAGTCGACACAATGTCCTCCGATCCCACCTCTGAACTGCCAGATTGGACGTTAGACTTGTGAGAAGTGAGAGCGGAGGGCGAAGGATGAGACCCCGGCTTATGCCGGTGGCCCGAACCCTTACTCGACTCTGTACGGGTACCATGTTTATATCCCTTCCCACTAGACGTCGGCGTAGCAGATGCCGGCATGTCCGTCTTCCTCTCCTTGGGCTGAGATCTCGACGATCCTTGAGATTTAGAGGACTGCTTGAGTGGCGACCTCGACCTGGATCTTGGTTGGTCGTCACACGGAGAAGGTGACCGCGCCCTCTTGGAGCAGCCAGGGGGGGAGGTTGCCTGAGAAATGTCTGAATCACTACTACTGACAAGTTCTTTAGAGATTACTTTTGGTTTTGATTTAGACTTGCTCTGAGAACGTATTGACAGGGATTTTTGAACACTTTTAACAATTAGATATTCCCATAGTTCCTCGTCATCGCAGTTCAGTGCTTTATGTGCCACGTCTTTCGTATAAGAGTTAAACATAGCCTTGATTTCTGTTAAGGCCACTCTACAAGACTGGTCCCGGTGGACGAATAGGCCACTCCTAAGGTCCGAACACACGCCGCATTTCTTGGACAACCATGTCCTTCTAGAGCGGTCTAGGCACTGAACACATTTCACACATAACCGATGGTGAAAAACAGGGATCCCAATGCAAGTTGGTGTTGAGCAAAGCGTGACTAAAAGCATGTTGGCAACAAAAGACGACCCCCCCACCCCACCCCCACTCCCCCCCACCCCTCAGCCGGATCGGCCCCCCTAACTGGGACCCGTGCTGCACAACTCTGTGTGGTGATCTGTAAGAACATTTCCAAGAATCAATGCTCATAAGTATAAACCGAGACATTCACACAGTATATGCCCAGAATCCGCCGGAAAACTAGAGGTCGCAACACCAGCTAATTCTAATTTTCCACCGTATCCATCCTTATATAAAGTCCGCTGATGCACTTTAACATGAAGGTAAGAGGACTACTTAAAATTATATATGTATCACTATGCCCAGAAAATAATATCCCTTAAGAATATGTTAAGATAGCCAATCGATCCGCACAATGAGGAGTGATAGGCTTATAGTTTCACTATGCAACGTCCGCCGGGTTGATGCGACTTATGCTGCCGTGTAAGGGTAGCTAGGCGAGTCCCCCCGTCATTGTCGGAACCCCATTGGAAAGTCAGATGTTCCGCCGGAGAATTTTAACGGTACGCTGACCAGACTGGGTTTCTTGGATCTATTCCCTGCTCGTCTCGACGAGCCTCCGGCATCAATTACTGACAAAATCCGCTGGAGAGAAACACCAAACCCTTCGAGTGTTACGCACTTGACAGCTCAAGTGAAAAAACACACCACATTATAATCATATATATATCAGGACGTCTCCTGATCCCTTCCAATCATACAAATACACCACATGAAAAAGAAGGGTAACTGAAGGCTAAACATATTATTTAATTTAATAATTAACAATATATCCTAGCCATAGTCATAACACCCCTAACATGAGGCTAGCCACGAGGCTTCGGGCATTAACACGACAAAACGCGAAGCAAGGATCTCCCACGATGACACCGCCAACAGCCACCACCGACGCCCCAGGCCAGAGGGGAAAAGCAGAAACCAAAAGCACTCCAGAAAGTTCCACACCATGTGTGACAACTCTTGGACTAGAGCGTCTGCTAAATATTCGACTACTGGCTACTCCCGTCCAAAATTGACGTCAAGTAGACGAGCCCAGCATTGAAGAGCCTCCTAACTGGCTAAAAGGCAAAACTAAATGCTGAAAAGGAAAAGTTAACACGTGGCGCCCTGATCCGATGCGGACCGCATGGGCGCTTAAATCTGTACCCTATATTACACACTTCCTAAGAACGTGCCAATGTGGACGACCGTACTAACTAATCTGAACCTATTCTATAACGTCTCAGATATATACAAATGAGCAAAAGACTCACTAAGAGGCGAACGAATGTAGAATGAAGAGAGACGAACTCGCACGTCTGCACAGCACGGTCGCAGGAAGAGGAAGGCCGAGATGACGCAGAAGGATCAGCGTCTGGCTGCGCATGGGAAAATATCCACAAATTGGGAAGCCTGATTATAGCAGTTCTTAATGTGTTTTTTCTTTTTTATTATTTACAAAGTTTTTTCGTAGTGAGTACCCAATCATAAGGACGATTCCGTAAGAGAATAAGCGTACCCTTACGAGCTTGGCTCCTCTTCTCTTCCTGCGGAAGGTGCTTCAAACGGCTAAAGCAAGGGCTTGAAAGGTAGCTATTATATAATAGGCAGATCGTCAATGATGAAGGGGCCACTAATAAATATACCTCCCCAAAATATCCCCCCAGGGGGTAAGTGGGCCTTCATCTAATGGTGGAGGAAAAAAAGAATATGCCTCACACATCCTATTGCGTGTCGTACAAGGCGACTAAAGGGGGGATGGCGATAGACTTGTGGACCAACAGCCATTACTATGCAATAAAGTCTTTATCAACTCTGCGAAGCAGAGTGGTATCGCACAAACAGATCCCGCTCGTATACTGTGCACCACCAGCCAGCCTGTCTGTTGTCGTCTGTCGTCGTCGTCGTCGTCCGTCTGTCTGTCCAGAAACTCCTCCTAGACCGTTCGATGGATTTTCACCAAATTTCACAGATATTTCATATTTTTTAGTTTTTACTCAAATGTATTCATTTTCACTATACAAGTTACTGGTAACCTTGATATCGTATTGATCAAATTTTAGGTAAATATTCCAAAGGGTAAGGTCAATGGTCAAGGTCAAAGGTCAAAGAAAAATTCACTGGTATTTCTCATATAACTGTTAGATTCTCACTAGGCTTACCATGTATATTCGGAATACCTAGGCCAAGGTCATACAAGAAACTATACAATCCCATATGAAAGGTCAAGGTCACAGGTCAAGGTCAAATAAAAGGTCAATATGCTATTTTCTTTAATTTTCATACAAACTTCACATTTGGTGAGAAAGTTGCACTTTAAATGAAAAGGAAAATAATACATTTGGACATACATATCACAAAGGTCAAGATAAAGGTCAAGGTCAACTATTCTATTAATATATATGAAACTAACTGATGGGTTGTAATGAAATTAGGCATGCTTATTTGATTTTCCGGGGCAATGTCAATGAAAACAAAAAAAATTACTCCTACAGAAAGGTCAAGGTCAAAGGTCAGCTTTTACTATTGATTTTACTTTTTACTCAAATGTCTTCATGTTTACTATACAAGTTAGCCTACTGGTAACCTTGTTATCGCATTGCCAAAATTTTAGATAAATATTCTAAAGGGTAAGGTCAAAGATCAAGGTCAAAGGTCAAAATAATTGTTTTACTAGTATTTCTTACACTAACTGTTAGATTATCAGCAGGCTTACCATGTATATTAGGAATACCTCTGCCAAAGTTATACAAGAAACTATACAATTCCATATGAAAGGTCAAGGTCACAGTTAAAGGTCAAATAAAAGGTCAATATGCTATTTTCTTTACTTTTCATGCAAACTTCACAAAATTTGGCGAGATAGTTACACTTTAAATGAAAATTAAAATAATATATTTTGAAACATCATTTGGTCAAGATAAAGGTCAAAGGTCAAGGTCAACTATTCTATTAATATATATGAAACTAACTGATGGGTTTTAACTAAATTAGGCATGCTTATTTGATTTTCCAGGGCAATGTCAATGAAAACAAAACATTTTACTCTTACATGAAGGTCAAGGTCAAAGGTCAACTTTTACTATTTATTTTACTTTCTACTCAAATGTCTTCATTTTGACTATACAAGTTACTGGTAACCTTGGTATCGTATTGCCCAAATTTTACATAAATATTGCAAAGGGTAAGGTCAAAGATCAAGGTCAAATGTCAAAATAAGATTTTTTTACTAGTATTTCTTACACTAACTGTTAGATTCTTACTAGTTGGCTTACCATGTATAATAGGAATACCTAAGCCAAGGTTATACAAGAAAATATACAGTGTCATATGAAAGGTCAAGGTCAAATAAAAGGTCAATGTGCTATTTTCTTTACTTTTCATCCAAACTTCACAAAATTTGGTGAGATAGTTACACTTTAAATGAAAATGAAAATAATATATTTTGATACATCATAAGGTCAAGATAAAGGTCAACTATTCTATTAATATATATGAAACTAACAAATGGGTTTTAATGAAATTAGGCATGCTTATTTGATTTTCCGGGGCAATGTCAATGAAAACAAAAAAATTTACTCTTACATAAAGGTCAAGGTCACAGGTCAAGGTCAAAGGTCAGCTTTTACTATTTATTTTACTTTTTACTCAAATGTCTTCATTTTCACTATAAAGTTACTGGTAACCTTGGTATCGTATTGCCCAGATTTTACATATATATTGCAAAGGATAAGGTCAAACATCAAGGTCAAAGGTCAAAACAATTTTTTTACTAGTATTTCTTACACTAACTGTTAGATTCTTACTAGCTGGCTTACCAAGTATATTAGGAATACCTAAGCCAAGGTTATACAAGAAACTATACAATGTCATAATTATGAAAGGTCAAGGTCAAATAAAAGGTAAATATGCTATTTTCTTTACTTTTCATCCAAACTTCACAACATTTGGTGAGATAGTTACACTTTAAATGAAAATGAAAATAATATATTTTGAGACATCATAAGGTCAAGATAAAGGTCAAGGTCAATTATTCTATTAATATAGACAAATTACACCATATTCATAATGCTAATTAATACAAACATTGGTGTTAAGCTAACTAAATCCTTGATAAGAATTCATAAGGTAGAAGGTCAAGGTTAAAGGTCAAAATAAGATTTTTACTAGTATATTCTATTTAATGTAAGATTATTACTAGGCATATCATGTATATTCGGAATGCCTAGGCCAAAGTCATACAAGAATACACATAATTCCATTTGATAGGTCAAGGTCAAAGGTCAAGGTAAAACATAAAGTTAATATGCTAATTTCTTTAATATTCGTGTAAACTTCACAAAATGTTTTGAGCCAGTTGTGCTTTTAATGAAAATGTAAAATTTTCAGACATCATGAAAGTCAAGATGAAGGTTAAAGGTCAAGGTTAGCTATTCCTTTAATACCTCTTATAACTACTTGATGATCATTAATTAAGTTTGGCACGCTTATTTGATTTTCCAGGGTTACATCAATGCAAGCAACAAATTTAATCCAACATAAAGGTCAAGGTCACAGGTCAGAGTCAAAAGTCAACCTTCATCATAAAAAATACTAATTTTTTGATAAGCTGACTGTTAGTTGCATTTAAAAAAAATATATATATATATATGTACAGTATATATATATATATATATATATATATATATATATATATATAAGTATGTAGGCTACTCCAATTTTGCGAGAAATTGGTCGACATTGCAGGCCGCAAAAGTGGAATTCGCAAAATTGGATTAACTAACCTTATGGGGAAAATTAATATGGTCGACATTTCATCAGGGACGGCCCAATTTTTCGTGATTTCCGTCATTTATTTGCTTTGTTTGTACACATACATGTAATTATACATCCCACAATAAAGAAAAATACAGAACAACATAAGACATTATCATTATCCTTGAGAAAATCAAATTAAATGAGCAATTGAGCATATACCTAGACTCGAAAGATGGCTGGGCTTGCGGGGATGGAGGGTGTCCAAGGCTTGGGTGGCCCGGCCACCTCTCAAACACCCCCCCCCCCCGAAAACTAGTGTGAAGAGCCCCACTTTCTTACGGCGCCATCCGCAAAAGTAGAGTTACCTCGCAAAATTAGGTTTTCATCAAAAATTGGTTAGTGGGGTCTCGGTCGCGAAATTGGTGTTTCGCAAAATAAGAACACGCAAAATTGGAGTAAGTACTGTATATATATATATATATATACATTTCATGTAAATATTCTAATACTTAAGGTCAAAGGTCAATGTCAAAGATCAAAATAAGAGTGTTAATAATTTTCCCCAATCTTTTCCTAGACTGTTTAACCCTTTATGTACTAGCAACATCTTTTTTATCATATTCTAGCTATAATTAGACGATTTTGTGTAGCTTAAGGAGGATCTGTGGTGGGAAAAGGGTTAATTAGGATAGTTGAAAGTCTGCTAATTAAACTGAATAAAATTGTCTATCATTATCCAGTATAAAATGAAAAGTACAGAACTGGTACTGAACGGGTTAATGTATCGTCACCAAATTTTGCAGGCAAATTTGTTTGGTCAATGTGACGAGTTGCTTTCGGGGCGAATCCTCCAGTATTTGTGATGATTAAAATACCCTACAAACGAAATTCCCGGGAACGAAATTTCCATCCCCAACGAAATCCCCATGAACGAAAGGACCAAGAAACGCGACCACGCCCAACACGGGAATGCCAGGGTCGCATACCCCAGCAATGGAGGATAGTGTACGAAGTGGGAGAGCCTGTATCAGATTAACTCGTTTATTCATTTTTCTTCCAACACACATATTTAGACGTCTCCTTAACAAAGAAACGATCCTTCTAGTAAAACAAAACACATTATCTTCCTTCGTGCTTTTATATAAGCCTTTGATGTCTACTAGGAACAGCTTTAATGAGTTACAGAGATTAATGAAACGAAGATTGTGACACCTATCATTTCTTTATAATTGTATTTATGTATGTATGTAATTAGGTAAGAATTATGTCCCACAATATTCATATTACAAAGGTTATGATATCTGCCATTTTGAGGTGTTAATTAGGTATGTATTTAGTTATGTAAGAACCATGTCACCCACACACCTTAACTTTTCGTCTACTTTATTAACAATTATGTACACCCGGAAGTGAAAGTCCTTGCATAGGGTTTACCCCCTACTCCTACTACCCCAGAAGGTAGGAACGGGGTGGGCCCTGCCCAGTCCCCCTTACTACTCATACCCAAGGCAGAAGGGACGGGGTGGTGCCAGTCCGTCACCCCTTCCTTACCCTCCCCACCCATGAAGAGAACAAACTACCGCCGCCACCCCCCCCAAGCACACTTAAACCCCACCCCAATGCCAGACAGGAGGTTCACACACACACACACACCATTATCAATTTCATAAGTAATGGTATCGTGTTTACCTTCATTAATTTACCCTCTGACTGTTTTGACACATTTTGATTGTTTATCCTGGCTATAATTAGACGAATAATTACAGCTTAGGAAAGAACAATGTGAAATAATGTCCTAATCTGAATTAAATAGTCTAATAATAGTCATAAAGCAAAAAGGAAGAGTGTCATCGATTCTCAGAGGCTTAATATATGTTTGATTATACATGTATTATCATGTAGAAATTATACACAAAAATACAATAGCTACTCGCTTTACATTTGACAGCATAACAATATGCCATGTTTGCTATTTGGTAGTATTATAAAGCAGTATAATCTAGTAATGAATTATTGTATTTTATGGTGTCTCGGTGTATAACACCTATTGGAAAATATTATCAAGGAAGTGGGTTACTAAATATAGCAAACTGCATAGGCCTACAGTATATATTTCGTGCATAACTTAATACTGTAAAATCACACACATATATATATATATATACTGTATAATGTATTATATATACTGTATATATATATACATTTATATAAGAACATAAGAACATAAGAAAATGGGAGTCTGCAGAAAGCCGATTGGCCTAAGCAAGGCTGATCCCTGTCCCACACAACCCCAATTCAATTACAAAGCCCAATTATAGGCTTCACACTCTAATACCCTGAGGATCATCTTACCAAAACGGTTAGAGATTAACGCAGGATTATGGGGGTCTGCAGAGCGCTGATTGGCCCAACCCGGCTGATCCCCCTTCACACCCAACCCTTCTCGTCCATATGCTTATCCAATTTTATCTTAAAGCTCCCTACAGTTTTAGATCCCACTATAGCACTTGGTAGTCCATTCCACCCATCTACAACTCTGTTACCAAACCAATATTTGCCTATATCTTTTCTGAAACGAAATTTATCTAATTTGAAACCATTGGTACGAGTTCTTTCGCTATCACTGAGCTTTAGTACATTTGTCATGTCCCCTTTGTTAATCCCACTAACCCACTTGAACACCTCTATCATATCCCCTCTAACTCTGCGTCTCTCTAACGAATGTAAACCTAATTTCTTCAACCTTTCTTCATACGAAAGATTTCTAATATTATGGATCATTTTTGTCATTCTACGCTGTACTCTCTCCAATGAATCTATGTCCATTCTGTAATAAGGACACCAAAATTGGACAGCATAATCCATATGGGGTCTCACTAATGACAAGTAAAGTTTTAAGATAACATCAGCAGTTCTGTTACTCACACTCCTAGAGATGAACCCGAGAATCCTGTTTGCCTTATTACGAACGCTTATACACTGTTTTCTAGGCTTCAAATCATTGCTAACAAACACACCTAGATCTTTCTCGCAATCTGAATTTTCTAATTCTAAATTAGCTAGTTTATATTTAACATTTGTTTGCATCTTCCCTATCTTTAATACCTTGCATTTGTCAATGTTAAACTTCATCTGCCAATTTACTGACCATTCATGTAAGGTATCTAGATCCCTTTGGAGGCACTCTATATCGCTATCTGAATCAATTGATCTCCTATTTTAGTATCGTCTGCGAATTTACTTATCCTACTAGTTATACCTAAATCTAGGTCATTTATGTATATAAGAAACAACAGTGGACCTAATACCGATCCCTGGGGGACACCACTTTTGACTGCTCCCCACTCTGACTTGGTACTATTTATGCTGACTCTCTGTTTCCTACCAATTAGCCATGACCTAATCCATCCCCACACCGCCCCACCTATTCCATGTGCCTCAACCTTTCTCATCAATCTCTCATGAGGGACTCTGTCGAAAGCTTTACTGAAATCTAAATATATAATATCGTATGCCTTGTCATTATCTACTGCTTCATATACCTCTGAGAAAAAACTAAGCAAATTAGTAAGGCAAGAACGTCCCTGTGTGAATCCATGCTGAGAAGAATTGATTAAGTTAAATGTTTCTAAGTGGTTTCTCATTTTCCTAGCAATAATTGACTCTAGTAGCTTTCCTATGATTGAAGTGAGACTAATGGGACGGTAATTGGATGCTATTGATTTATCACCTTTTTTGAAAATCGGAACTACATTTGCAAGCTTCCAAGCTTCTGGAACTATACCTGTTTCTAATGAATTGTTAAAAAGAAATGTTAATGGGTAACTTAACTCATCTCTGCATTCTTTTAATACTCTGGCATATACCTCATCGGGACCAGGCGATTTCTGAGGTTTCAGTCTGTCAATTTCCTTAAGCACATCATTTCTACTTATAGTAACCGTACTTAACCTATTTTCTATACTATCTCTATATACCTTACGGACTTCTGGAATCTGTGCCAAATTTTCATTAGTGAAAACGGATAGAAACTGACTATTTAATGTACTGCACATTTCTAAATCATTTTCTGTCATTTCTCCTATCGAAGTTTTAAGGGGGCCTATTTTATCTCTAACTTTAGATTTATATAGCTGGTAAAAAGCCTTAGGGTTATTTTTTGAGTCATTGGCTATCCTGATTTCATAATTTCTTTTGTCTGTCCTTATACATTTTTTAACCTCTCTTGATAGATTCTGATAGTAAGCAAGTAGGTGAATTTCGCCTTTCTTTATTTGTCGATATATTCCTCTCTTTTTTCCTAGAAGATCTAATAGTCTATTATTCATCCATTTGGGTTGGTTCTGTGTTGATCTAAATTTTCTTTTGGGGATATATTTATTTTGCGCATTGTGGAGTGAAGAAATAAAATTATTATATGTAGCATTCAAATTATCCTGAGTTAAGACAGGTATCTGAGAGAGAGTATGTTCATTAGCGCACCTGGGTCCACTTAATAGTTTAACCATAGGATCGACTCTTAAGGCTCGTCTTAATCCACCATAATTGGCTTTTCTGAAATCTGGGATAAGTGTCGTATTCTCTTTAGCCTTTCCTGTCCATTGTATGTTAAAATAAATTGATTTATGATCACTATTTCCTAGTTGGTCTCCTATCTCTACATTATTATCATTTGTTCATTATTACTGAGAACTAAATCGAGGATATTATTACCTCTAGTAGGCGAGTCTATGAATTGAAATAAAAAACTATCCTGTACCGCCTCCATAAACTCTTCTGAATCTGAGTCGCCGATTTGATGCTGCCAATCAATATTCGGAAAATTAAAATCCCCTATAATACACACATTGCTAAACCTTGATGCTATTTTCACTTCCTGCCATAAAACTGTACCTTCGTTTTCTACTCATATTTGGTGGTCTATAAATAACTCCAATAATTATGGTCTCACTACCTTCGCTAACCTCAACCCAAACACTTTCGTTATCAGTATTTAGTCTAATACCTGATTTAATACAGCTTTTTAAAGAACTCCTGACAAACACTGCTATTCCGCCGCCCCTCCTACTTGTTCGGTCGCGTTTAAACAAACTATATCCTGGTATATGGAATTCTGCTAAAAAATGTCTTGATTCTGTATTAATCCATGTTTCAGTCAGTGCTATAATGTCTATATTTTCGTTGCTAACAAGTGCTCTAAGTTCATCCATTTTGTTACATAAACTCCTACAGTTTGTATAATATAATCGCAATGAATTTATTTTACTGGTATCGGATTTACCTTTATTTCTAACTAAATTCCCATCTTCTGTTACACCTTTAATATTTCTACTAGCAGTACAATTAAAATCCTGTGACTGATATTTTCTATTCCTATCTGATGTACCAGTACGGCAATTTACCCTATCTAGACAATTATTCTTACTCATATTCTCAGGCTTTATTTTCAGCGAAACCCCGCGACAATCCTATCTATTGACCTAGCTAAATTTGCCACCCCTAGCCGAGAAAGATGAACCCCGTCCTGTGCGTACAACTGATTTTTACCATAGAAACGGGTCCAGTATATATATATATATATATATACCTGTATATTCAGTATATATAAATTATATACATATATGAGATATATATATATATACTGTATATATATATAACAGATATGATAACATAATTTATAATATTATATCACTGTAATAAGCAGCATTAAGCAAATGGTAGTCATATCTCACGTCGGATATATATATATATATATATATATATTGAACAATTAATTAACATCGAGGCAAACATTTGTGGTAAAGCATTTCCCTCATGAGTTATTGGTATATTTAGAGTAGCTGGTAACCGTGTTTAAACTTTGATACTAAATGCGTCTCTATTCATGGTGTTCTAAAGCTGATTTTCCTGTGTCGACTGCTAAACTATCACCTTTCCTCCCCCGAACTACATACTTGCATAGTTTGAGTCTCGTTTAACCCTTATTCCTTTCTGACATTAGGCTGAGATTAGTATGGATCTCCATATATAGCTTTTTGCCAACTCTTCTGCTACTACTGGAACACCACACTTATTACAGTTCAGGCCTGCCAACATTATTCACGATAAATCCTATGACCCTAACTATTCAGTTACACTATTAATCTAATTGATTCTGATTAACTTGCACTAAAGATTAACGTTAATAATAGATGTGTGCTAATGTAGAAGCAATACAAATAATAATTACAAAAGTAAATGAAAAATCTGTTGTTATCCTTAAGAACCGAGAACACTTTTTCAGAGAGAGAGAGAGAGAGATTCTATAGCAGGAATTAGATAAGCATTTTCTTACCGATTACCTTGTATTTAATATTTGATAAAATATAACTGTGGATTTTAGGTAGGATAGATGGTGAATAGCTATGACTGAACTTTTATTTCGTATTTGCATACGTATGCATTGAGCATCGGCATGCTTCAAAATAACACTCTTGTCTTCTTTTTGGAGCTTCATTTGGATTTCCACATCAAGACAGAAGTGATTTGATACTACACATTATGACATTTCTTCACTCCGACTTCAGTGCCCGAAAAGGTAAGACTCACATTTTTGCAAGAGGAATTTTGTTTCATGGTTTAATAGTGTCATTCTAAGAACGCTTACATAAATTTTAAGGAATTGAAGAGATGTTCCGATTGTTAAAGATTATTCTAGATACTTCAACATATGTTTTCTAGTGACATACACGTGTTTAGTGTCTGGTGACTATCTAGCGATTTGTCAATGCAATTCTAGCATACATATGTACTTTAGTTTATCTTGCATTATTTTCTAAATTTGCCATATTTCTCCAGAAGACTTCCTACATGGTATAGTGTATTGTTCTAGTGATAATTAAATATTATATAGGGCTATTTTAAGTTGGCTGATGAATATGAAGCAGTAATATGCTGGACGATGAGAATACTGTATGTAAACATGTCTCGGATATCACTGATAATTTTTGGCATTTTCTGCCAAAAGCCCAATGGCTTATCAGTGGTGGTAAAGAAAAACACAGTCACTGTGTCATTTGTGCGTGCGTGTGCCCGTGAAGGGCACACACATTATTCTGTGGCAGCAATTATGATTGTGTGATAATGCTGGTGCTGGTGTTGTTAATTGTGATAGTATTTGTCATGGTGGTGATGATCTGTAGTAAGGATGATAGTGTGTCTGAGTGTAGTAGTGATAGTTATGGTGATTATAGTAGCATGATGGTTTTCATAAAGGTTATTACGGTAGGCTATATATCATAGTGGTGGTAATTGTGAAAATAACTTTGATAGTGACAGCTATAGTAGCAGTGATGATATACTGTAAGTAGGGATGATGGTGATAGTAGTAATGATGGTGGTTGTGATTGTTGTAGTATTGATAGGCATAGGTGTAGTGATGTTGATGACAGTATTGGTGATGTTGGGGATTGCAATACTCATGATAGTAGTGATGGTGGTGATAGTACTGGTGATAATGGTAATAGTGAGGATGTTGATAGTAGTAGTGATGATGGTTATAATATTAGTGATGATAGTTGTAGTGCTAATGTTGCCAGTAGTGATGGTGATGGTTGTAACAATGGTGACAGTAGTAGTGATGATAGTGAGTAATAGTAGTAGTGCTAATGTTGCCAGTAGTGATGGTGATGGTAGTAACAATGGTGACAGTAGTAGTGATGATGTTAACAGTAGTAGTGATGATGGTGATAGTGAAGTGGTGATAATGACAGTAGTGATGATGGTGATAGCAGTAGGAATGATTGTGATAGTAGTAGTAATAATGGTAACTATATAAGTGATGCTGTGATTCACAGCAGTGACGATGATGGTTGAATCTGTAGTGAGGATCTGCATGTGTGCGGCCCACACACATCAATGTATTAAAGATGATTGTGATTATGGCAATAGTAATGTGGTGGTGGTGATGCTTGTGGTAGTAGTAGTGATACTAGTGATAGTAGTAGTGATGGTGAATTTGGAAGTGGTGATGGTATAGTTGAGATGATGGTAGTAGTAGTGATGATGGTGATGATAAATGGGGGTAGTAGTAGCGATGATGGTGATAGTAGTAGTGATGAGGGTGATGATAGAAGTGATTGTCTTAAAGACCCCCAAACATTTGTGTCCGTCTCAGACAGCACGGCAGGGGCGGAGTCTGCCATCTCCGATTGCCTTGTTCCCGCTGTTAGATATTTGTTTCTCACATTTCTCACAGCCCCCTGTATTTTCTTGGCAGTTTTATTTTCTTCCCATTTTTATTTATTTTCCATCGTCCATGTCTTTTTATGTAGGCCCCCCGTAGGGGTGCCACAGTAGTATGATCAGTGTTTGTATGTCTATATGTTAACATTTGTGATGATGATGGTGTGCTTTGGTGGTCACACACATCATAGTAGTGATGGTAGAGTCTGTGGCGCACACCACAGTGCTGATATGTCTATCTTGATTTCAGAGTAACCTATCTATCTATTGCCTGACGCCGTGATCCCCGAAGGGGTGGCTACGAACGAACCAGCCCCTTGCACCTTTGTCCCTAGTCAGTCGACGCCCCTCCCAACCAACACCGCCTTCATTCATATACTTCCTCACTCCATCCTTCCACCTCTCCTTCGGTGCACCTCTCCCTCTCTGTCCTTCCACCTCGCTCTCGTACACCCTCTTAGTTAATCTCTCGCTTTCCATACGTTCCATATGGCCGAACCATCTCAAGTTGTTCCTTTTCACACTTTCCAGCACATATACCTCCACACCACACCTCTTTCTTACTTCCTCATTCGTCTGTCTATCCCTCCATGTAACTCCGCACACACTTCCCAAGTAACTCATTTCCACCACTCTCACTCTTGGTCTGAGTCTCTTCTCGAACGCCCATGCTTCGCTTGCTTCCGTAAGTTAGTGTCGGGATTACCACACTGTCATGCAAAGACTTCTTCACCATACTGACCACCCTATTTCTTGTTACTGCTTTCAACGTTCCTACAATCCTCTTCCCCTATTGTACCCTCTCCCGCACTTAATAACCTAATAACTTCAATTAAATTATAGGTAATTTGGATGTTTTATATATATTTTTATGTATAATTAAAATATTTATATATGAATTATTTAATTAATTTATTTATATGCTTTGTAGCTCCCCGTAAAGATGATGAAGTATTATAATTACCGTGTGTGTGTGTGTGTCTGTCCACACACATGACAGACACACGCTACGCACATGGGTTAATAGACCAGAGGTGATAACATAGAGGGCTATTATGGTTAGCTCGCATCAAGGTGGGCAAATTAGTGATAATGATGGTGATTACGTAGCCTAGGGGCGTCCCGGTGTAGTATTGTAAAGACCCTGTATGTCTGTCTCTCATATATCACAGTGGTGATGATGTGTGGAGTTTCCCGGTGTGTGGCCCACACGCTGCAGTAGTGATGACCGGTTCTATCTTGAGTTCAGTTATGGGTAGCGACAGCAAACTAGGCAATAATATTGACCCCTTAACTACTTATAACTCGAAATTAATACAAACAATCGGGCTGACGTTCTTATAATTTGGGAAGAGTCCACCAGGAAATAGGTGTGGATATTTACACCTAGTTTGTTCTAGGCACTTTTGAGTTACAGAGAGTTCAGGGATCAAGATTATAGTAAAGTTCGTTGGCGCTACCTATAGTTACTTGTATCTTAACCAAATTAAAGGTAGTCTGGAGTTTTTGTTTGTTACGAAGCCCCTTAAGGGGTGGCACACTATTTTAATCACCATATCTGTATGTCTGTCTCTGTGTAACCGCTGTCTGTGTGTGTGGCAAACACATCACACACGTGATGATAATGGTGTGTCTATCTTTAGTTCACAGTTACTTAACATCCTTTAATTTCATGATAAATACTATACTGTATACTGTATATTACTTAAGTAGATGGAGTAACTCTAAACTCGATACCAATCTTCTTCCGTGTGAACTGTGGTATGATAGTGATGGTGGTGATTACGTCCACCCCCCCCCCCCCCCCCCCCCCGTAGGGGAGGTGTAGTAATGTAAAAGTGTTTTTTATATCTGTGTATAAGTGTGTGCCCTGTAGGGGCACCAGAACGCAGTAATGATGATGGCAATTATGGTAGTAGTAGTGATGGTGATGATTGTGGTAGTTGTGATGATCTGAAGTGATGATGATAGTACTTATGGTAGTAGTGATGGTGGGAGTAGTTATGATTTGCAGTGATGATGGTGATTATGGTAGCAGTACTGATGCTGGTGGTGATTACATTTCTATTTTTTCTGTGTGGATGAGGGAGACAAAAGGCAAAACTGCCTGTGACGAGGCACCCCCAGAGATGAAAGAGTGACTGCAAAAATCAAGGAATGTTCTAGCCATGATATCTGGCCACACGGAGTTTGAAGCAGTTCATGTCATAGGATGAGGGAAAGATGGATTCAGGGAAAGTTCCAGAGCTCCGCTGTTAAATAGAAGAAAGATTGGGAGTATCGTTTCACTCTTGATTTGGAGAGTTGCACAGAGTAGGGGTGGGATTGTGTTGCAAGACGGGCGCTACGTACTCTACGTAGAGGAAGTGATATATACTGGAAGAGCTCTGAGGAACGCTGATTATTGAAGTAGCGATATAATAGCGAGAGAGATGCAACATTGCGGCGAAGAGAGAGCTTACAGAGATTGTAGTATAGTTGTGATTATTATGGTGTGTAGCGATGATGATGGTTATTATGATAGTAGTAGTGATGGGGGTGGTGATCGTGGTAGTAGGCTAGTTGTGATGGTGATGATATATTGAGATGGTGTACTGTGTGCATGTCTTCCGAAGGAACATGCATCTCGCAGTATTGATGTTAACCTCTTCTCTACCGGCAACATCCTTTCCACTTTATTTTGGTTACGATTAGACGATTCTATTCAGTTTTAAAAGCGCCTCCAGGAAATAGCAGGCGTCGAACTATCTCACATAACCATTTGTACTGTCACAGATCCTTCTTAAGCAGCACAAAATAATCTAAATATAGCTGGAATAAAATATAAAACACGCCGTCGGTACAGAAGGGGTTAATGGTGATTATTGTCGTAGTTGTGATGGTGGTAGTAGTGATGATGCTGGCAGTAGTAGTGATGGCAACATTAATTGTAGTGATAATGGTGTTCTTAGAAGTGATGGTGACAGTAATAGTGATGATGGTGATCGTAGTAGTGATGATGGTGACAGTATTAGTGATGTCGGTGACAGTATTAGTGATGATGGTGATCATAGTATTGATGATGCCGATAGAAGTAGTGATGATGGTAATGATATTGGTGACTGTAATAGTGATGTTGATGAGAGTATTGGTGATATTCGTAAAGAGCCCCCAAAATTTGTATCGGTCTCGTACAGTATGGCGGGAGCAAAGTCTGCTTCATCCGATTGCCTTGTTTTTAAATTATTCTACACTTTACGTATCCTTATTAATTATCATAATGCTAATTAATATAAATGATAATGAACTGCTAACATTAATACACATATTTGTAGTTTCAGACATGGGTGGAAGGGGACATGGTCGGCGACGTTACACGCCACGCACATGGGCTAATAGACCAGAGGTGATAGCACAGAGGGCTATGATAGTTGGCTTGCATCAGGGCGGACAAACTATATCTGCTGCAGCGCGTCAAATGGGCGTCTCTCGAAATACAGCCAAATCTTGGATACATCGTTTTGAGCGTGAAGGCCACGTTCAGACAAGACCAAGGTCGGGTCGTCCAAGAGTTCTTTCAGAAGAAGATGATAGAAGGATACTGGAGGAAGTGAGCACTCACCCTAAGTCGAGTGTTAAGGCTCTGACAAGACAAATGAACCTGCCATGTCATCCCTCCACTACACGGAGCCACATCAAGGAAGGTGGCATAGACTGTTATGTGCCAGCAGTGAAGGAGACTCTGACTGAAAGAAATAGAGAAGGAAGGCTAAGATTCGCCCAAGAGTATATTGATCATGGTATACATTTTTGGAGGAAGGTTATATTCAGTGATGAAAAAACCTTTACATCTGTGAAATCGCCTGAACGCGTGTGCTGGAGACCTCGAAACACCCGTTATGAGCGTGAACATATCTCGGAACGCACAAGAACTAGGGCAGCTGAGAGCGCCCATGAATTTACACTTTCTCCTCCACAATGCAGAACTTCTGCTTATCAGAATTAATTTATCCCCAGGGCTACTACTCTTTGGAATTCACTTCCCTCGAATTGCTTTCCACAAACTTACAATCTACAAATGTTTAAATCCAGTTGTTACAAACATTTTATGAATGGAGGATGCCTTTAGGCACATGGACCTTTTTGTTTTATCTGTGTTTTTCCTTCCTCCGTTCATTGTCTCTTAAAAAAAAAAAAAAATGGAAGAATATCTGTGTCCTTGCACGGATGGATGTGGTATGGCGGACCAGGAGAGTTGGTGACCATTGAAGGTCACTTGAACAGTGAAGAGTATATCAACATCTTGGACACCTCACTCTTGCCATATCTCGGAACGCACAAGAAGTGGAAGAATATCTGTGTCCTTGCACGGCTGGATGTGGTATGGCGGACCAGGAGAGTTGGTGACCATTGAAGGTCACTTGAACAGTGAAGAGTATATCAACATCTTGGACACCTCACTCTTGCCTCAGTTAGAATGTATGCCATAGCTGACCCGGACCCTATCTATTTCGTGCAGGACAGATGCCCAATCCATGCCAGCCGAGCAGTGAGAGATTGGTTTGCTCGCCACCCTGAGATCATCGTGATTGACTGGCCATCCAAAGGATGTGATTGCAACCTCATAGAAAACCTATGGGGGATACTGGTGAATGAGTGGGGGGTAGAGGAGATAACTAGAAAATCCGTCGAAAGGAAAGCTCGGGAAGTATGGGAGGGATTGAGGTGCACTCCTGATCTATGTAGCAAACTAGTTGATAGTATGCAGACTCGACTGGCAAATGTGATAGAGGCAGAAGGAGGGTGGACGAGATATTAGGTAGGGTATACATACATGTGTCCCTTGATTTTGGCCCTGTCACTCTTTCAACTATGGGGGAGGCACTCGCTATAGGCAGTTATGCCTTTTGCCTCTCTCAACCACATAGAAAAAAAGAAAAAAAAATTGTAGCATGCTGTATGATTATATATTTTATCATGATATATACTTGGACAACTTAAAAAGAAAAATAATTAATCAAAGGATGTAATACTGTATGTTGTATGATATACTTATACAACAATTGTAAAAATAAAAGTATATTTATGTTGATATGTATATCCCTTTATATCCTCTACAATCTACATAAACATTATATTATACTGTAAATATGTTGAATAAATAGGAAATAATGTTATCTGCATTCCATTTTGTAGTTCAGGAATTGTAGATGGGATTGAATGGTTAAAATATATTATCGTAATGTCTATTTCAAGAAGAAAAAAAAAAAAAAAAAAAAAAAAAAAAAAAATATATATATATATATATATATAAAAATATTAATAAAAAAAATCCAATACCACAAGCACATATTACCACTAATACACTCATCGTTCCAAATGAAAAGCGATTATGAAAATTATGTATTTAATCATATAGATGACATATACTCGAAAAAGTTCAGTATAATTAAGACAACACTAGAGTGCTTCGTTAATATCGTATCTGTGAGACTGTTTGGGAAGTGAGTTTTCAATAACTTCACTATCAGTTGCTACGCGGATATAATGCTCTTCTGATTATGATATATCCGCGAAAAGATAAGTAGATAATCTAGTTTGTTATAAAGTTATGACATACCTCGTTGAAGTCTGTAAAACTGTCTTCATAGCGTAATGCATAAATGCACTGAATTTCGGTGTGAGCATCCTAGGTTCGAATCCCTGGAGTGTCACATGTATTTGTTGATTTCATGATTTGAGTTTAGAAGTTGTTTTTGTTGTTGTTGTTCCCCAAGCTGCCTGGCCGAACAGCCCCAAGTCCCAGAGCAAGGCCAAGGCTATAACCGAGCGCCCCCACAGAACCCTCCCTGCCGACCACAATAAAGCCTGGGTGACCGAAGCCACTCCATGGCGGGGAGCTGAGGAGGGTGCGGAAATGCCCGGGAAACCAAAGCCCCACCCAGGGCCCTGTGCCCCTCAGCAATTATAAAGAGAAAGTTGAGGGGCAAAGGAAAAATGTGACGCTTTGGCTTCCAATCTTGGTAGATTGGGAGGTCAATCCACGGAAGAGACGCCGTCACTTGAGATCTAGAAAATATAATAAGTAAAAGGAACAGTCAGAGTAAGCTATGGGTATCGCAGAGATCGCTCAGTTCTTACTCTGATAGACCAGCCCATCACCACTGAGTTTAGTAGTTTTATTTATTTTATTTTATTTATTTTTTATTTTTTTTGGAGGGGGAGGGTCTATCAAAAAGGTATTTCATGTGTTTTCCACCAACCAACTTTACTTCTGAGTTTAGAAGTAAAGTTGGTTGGTGGAAACACATATGAAATGCCTTTTTGATTATATAATATATATATATATATATATATATATATGTAAGAGAGAGAGAGAGAGAAAGTGTCAATATTCTCGAATATGCACCAAAAAGCCTAACCACGGATCGAACATTGAATGAATACCACTTATACTCAATTAAGCAATCCATACAATATGTTTTTTAGTAAGTTCCAACATCTCTTCAGAGGTATTCAAACATTACAAGATTACCATTTCAATGTGCAAATCCATTAAATACCAATGCATATCGCGCGAATGGGTGCATACTATCGATCTATCTATCTATTGCCTGACGCCGTGATCCCCGAAGGGTTGGCCACGGGTGAATACAATAATTTGTATAACTAGAAGGGGTGATGCTATTGGAAATTTACATTATAAATACAAACATGATAGAATACTAATTACGCATAAATCATAAGTGTTTGTGTGTCAAGCTACGGATAGGTGACAGATAGTGTAAATCAGTGCTATTCAACCTGGGTGGACAGTCCACCTTAGGGTGGACGAGACTAAGTGAGGGGTGGACGGCTGTCTTGTGGTGGACAGGTGGGTGGACGAGATCCTGCCAGATTTTCCTGAAACTGAATGATTTCATGGTTGAAGAGGACATTGACTGGCCAAACTGCAAGTTGGTTACTAATGATGGTGTAAAAGCAATGGTTAGTGCAATCATTGCCGTTGTAAGGAAAATACAAGCTGTCTCACTAAATTGTGTCCCAATTCACTGCGTGAGGGAGGCCTTAGTGGCAAAGCGACTAAATGAGACTAGAAATTCTAATGAGAAAAATTACTTTGAGCTACTTCTTGATGATGTTGTAAAAATGGTAAATCATATCCTGCATATGCAAGAAAGCACAGCATGTTTAGTGAGGTATGTAAGGATATGGAAACCAACTTCACCAAACTCCTCCTTCATGTTGAAATGTGTTGGCTATCTCACAGAAAGGTTCTCAATCAGAAGACACACAAACACTTATGATTTATGCGTAATTAGTATTCTATCATGTTTGTATTTATAATGTAAATTTCCATTAGCATCACCCCTTCTAGTTATTTTTAATTACCAATTCAGAAAATTATGATGTTACAGTGAGGTCCCCGCTTGGATCTTCTGATCACTGTCTGATACAGGCCACCTGTCTATCACCTACCACACCTTCCCACTCTGAACCTGTTTTGGTGACTAAATGGCATTACGATAGGGCAGACTGGGAGGGTCTTCAAGGTTTCTTTATTGATATTCCCTGGACCTCTTTCTTTTCTAATGATGCACACTCCACCTTGAGCCACATACAAGATTTTGTAAAAATTGGAATGGAAACTTTTATTCCTCATCAAAAGTACAGTAAAAGATCTAATTCACCTAAATGGTTTGACCATAATTGTGCTAGAGTAACTGAACAAAAAGCAATAGCCTACAATGCATACACAAGATCAAAAACTCATGAAGCCTTTAATTACTTTAGAAACATCAGAAATCATGCCAAAACTGTATTAAACCTAGCTAAATAAAACTTTCTCCACAAGCAGGCAAATAAACTTCTAAATAATCCAAATGATAACAAAATATTTTGGTCTACTCTTAACTCATTTAAATCCAACTTCACTACTGCTTCATCCATTCCACCATTAAAATCTCCGACTGGCAAACTTGTAAGTGACCCACGAGGTAAAGCTAACCTTCTTGCGGATATTTTCTCCACCAACTCAACCTTAGATGAAATAAATCAAGATGTCCCTGTACTTAATTTTAATTCGCCTGAAATTCCCTCACTTAAGATCCACACCAGACATGTCAAAACTATTTTGCAGAATCTCTCAGTAGATAAGGCTCCTTGTCCAGATTAAATTCCTCCAATAGTACTTAAGAATTGCTCCTTGGTGCTCGCTCCTGTATTGGCAAATGTTTTCCGTCTGTGTACTCATACCTCATGCTTCCCAGTACCCTGGAAAGAAGCAAACATCCATCCAGTCCTAAAAAAGGTGCCTCTTCAGATCCATCAAACTACAGACCAATAGCTATAACTTCCACTCTTGGTAAAGTCTTTGAAATTATATTAAATAATCACATAATTAAGCATCTTGAGAATAATAAATTAATCAGTGATAGGCAATATGGTTTTAGACGATGTCGATCAACTGCAGACATGCTTTGCCTTCTTATGCATTAAATCAACCAAGCTACAGACCAACATGGTGAAACACATACAATAGCACTGGATATATCAAAGGCATTTGATAGAGTCTGGCATCAATCCTTATTGTCGAAGATGTCACACTACGGCCTTGCATCATTAGTTCAACTAATTTCTTCTTATCTTCATAACAGAAAAATATGTGTAATGGTAGATGGCCTTTATTCTCAATTTCACTCAATAAATGCTGGTGTTCCCCAGGGATCAGTTTTGGCCCCAATTCTGTTCCTCATTCATATCAATGATCTCATATCTACCACTCATAATCCAATACATTCCTACGCAGATGACTCAACACTCCACAGTTCCTTCACATTTACCAATTCTTTCACCCAACCCAATCTTATAAATTCAAAAATAAACACTGCAATTTCTCTGAACCAGGACCTTTCTAGAATTAATGGATGGGGACAAAAGAATCTAGTTTCCTTTAATGCACAGAAAACCAAATACATTCAATTTTCTAACCGACAGAATCTCACTGACTCCCATATATTTGTTAATGATGTAAATATTCCCACTTCCCCTAGTATTGACATTCTCGGTGTAACATTAACTACTAACTTGAGCTGGACACATTATGTTAGAAGCATTGCTAAGAATGCCTCTAAAAAACTGGGACTCCTGTACAGAGTTCGAGAATTCTTCACTGACGAGCAGTTGGCCGTGATATATAAAAGTCATGTGCGTTCTCAGATGGATTACTGTTCACCTCTGTGGGGTGGAAGTGGAGTGGTTGCATTGAGGCAGTTGGACAAAATTCAAAATAAAGCTATTAGATTAATCAATAACCCTGCAATCACACAGGACCTTCCTACATTATCCATACGAAGAAACGTTGCATCCCTTGCATTATTCTACAGATATTTTCACAGCAATTGTTCCGAGGAACTTGCTTCAATTGTGCCGCCTCTCCACATCTTTCCCCATAGAACTAGGGCAGCTGAGAGAGCCCATGAATTTACACTTTCTCCTCCACAATGCAGTACTTCTGCTTATCAGAATTCATTTATCCCCAGAGCTACTACTCTTTGGAATTCAATTCCCTCGAATTGCTTTCCACAAACTTACAATCTACAAATGTTTAAATCCAGTTGTTACAAACATTTTATGAATGGAGGATGCCTTTAGGCACATGAACCTTTTTGTTTGATCTGTGTTTTTCCTTCCTCCGTCATTGTCTCTTAAAAAAAAAAAAAAAAAAAATCGAGTGTTGGCATTGAGAGAGCAGCTCTGTGTTTTCTTTACTGAGAAAGCAAACCCCATGGCAGTTAAGTGTCAGGACACCCTCTGGCTGGCAAAGATGTCTTGAATGGCTTCTATCTTTGATCATCTGAACAAGCTAAACATCAGTCAGCAAGGAAAAGGTGGGGATATTTTATACAAATATAGGGCAATTAAATGGATTCAAACTGAAGGTGAAAAATGGAAAAGCAATGTAGAAAAGAGGTGTTTTTCTGATTTTTAAATATTATGACCTACCGGGTATATGAGAGAATGTGGCTGGGAACATGGTATGCAGGCAGCAGAGCAGACACTGGAGGTACGAATGTCCCACTTGATTATCAGACACCTATTTTGATGCAGGAAAACCTTGGCTTTGATTTCCCAGACAGTGAGAATGGCCACCTGACCTCCATCATGCGAATGCTTAATCCATTTTCAAATGATGGAACTAATTGATCATTGTGATGCCCTATTGGAGCTTCAAATGGATTATTCACAAAAGGCAGCTTTCAAGACATTTGGCCATCCCATGGATTTATGGGTTGCCCTGCTTGTTATTCTGGATGTGGACAAGGAGTCGGCTAAGCAGGCAACAGCCATGTTTGTGCAGATGTCAGCATCATATTTATGTGAGCAAGGTTTCTAAAGCATAGTTTTAATCAAGATAAAGAAAAGGAATGCCATTCTAAATTTGGATCCTTTCATGCGAGTTGCAATTGAAAATTTACTGATGCCTCGATTTAAGCTGATAGCAGACAAATTGCAACAGCAGCCAAACCACTGATGTTGTTGTCTTGAAGGACAATTGTTTGTTTTATGGAATATCAAAATAGCTAATATTATCTGCAATTTTACTTTTGTTTCATGAAGAAAAATAAATTTGCTCTTGAACACCAAAGACATGCTTATTTTGTTCTTGCATAATTTAAATATTAAATTTTAATCTGCATGAGTAATTATACGGAAGAATATGTGAACTTTAAATAACAAAGAGAGTGAAATTGTTTTTTTCTATTTACAGATTATTGTAGAATTGAGATATAAAAGTAGACTTTAAATGTTAGAACCGTGTGAGATTTTTGAGAGATAACACAAATTTGGGGTGGACAGCTTTTTCCAAATCACCAATAGGGCTGGCCGCCATAAAACAAGATTGAAGAGCACTGGTGTAAATGATCTTCATTCTGTAAAATCCGATAATTTATTGCAACATTGTTCTGGCATATATAGAATATATATTACCAATACTGACATGGTCTCGGCCTCGTTGCAAGGTTACTTTATCTGTGTTCGTGTAACAATGGTTGTAATCGGCGGTTTCCTCCTGTGTGGGTTGGGGTAGGGTGTGTGGGGGGCCTGCTTGTTTAATCTCTCCATTATAGGTAGGGCAAGGAAGGGGTGACGGACTGGCACCATCCCGTCCCTTCTGCCTGGGTAGGAGTAGTAAGGGGGACTGGGCAGGGCCCACCCCGTTACACTCTGGGGTAGCATAGAACATAAGCAACATAAGAAAATGGGAGTCTGCAGAAAGCCGATTGGCCCAAGCAAGGCAAGATCCCTGTCCCACACAACCCCCAATTCAATTACAAAGCCCAATGATAGGCTCAACACTCCAATACCCTGAGGATCATCCCTAAACCAAAACGGTTTAGAGATTAACGCAGGATTATGGGGGTCTGCAGAGCGCTGGGATTGCGCCCAACCCCCGGCTGATCCCCGCTTCACACCCCAACGCCTATCTCGTCCATATGCTTATCCCAATTTTATCTTCAAAGCTCCCTACAGTTTTAGAGCCCACTATAGCACTTGGTAGTCCATTCCCCCAACACGCATCTACAACTCTGTTACCAAACCAATATTTGCCTATAATCTTTTCTGAAACGAAATTTAATCTAATTTGAAACCATTGGTACGAGTTCTTTCGCTATCACTGAGCTTTAGTAACAGTTGGTCATGTCCCCTTTGTTAATCCCACTAGACCCACTTGAAAGCACCTCTATCATATCCCCTCTAACTCTCTGGCGTTCTCTCTAACGAATGTAAGCCTAAATTCTTCAAACCTTTCTTCATACGGAAGATTTCTAATATTAATGGATCATTTTTGTCATTCTAACATCTACGCTGTACTCTCTCCAATGAATCTATGTCCATTCTGTAATAAGGACACCCAAAACGGACAGCATAATCCATATGGGGTCTACACTAATGACCCCCCCCCCAAAGGGGGGTTTTTTTAAAACAAAAAAAAAAAGGGGTTTTTTTTGGTGTGTTTTTGTTTAAGATAACATCAGCATTTTCTGTTACTGGCCCACTCCTAGAGATGAAACCCGAGAATCCCTGTTTTGTCCTTATTACGAACAGCCTATACACTGTTTTCTAGGCTTCAAATCCAATTGCTAACAAACACACCTAGATCCTTGTCTCGCAGTCCTGAATTTTCTAATTCTAAATTAGCTAGTTTATATTTAACATTTGTTTTGCATCTTCCCCTATCTTTAATACCTTGCATTTGTCAATGTTAAACTTCATCTGCTCAAATTTACTGACGCATTTCATGTAAGGTATCTAGATCCCTTTGGAGGCACTCTATATGCGCTATCCTGAATCAATTGAGTCTCCCCATTATTAGTAGTATCGTTCTGCGAATTTACTTATCCATACTAGTTATACCTAAATCTGAGGTCATTTATGTATATAAGAAACAACAGGGACCTAATACCGATCCCTGGGGGACACCACTTTTGACTGCTCTCCACTCTGACTTGGTAACCATTTTATGCTGACTCTCTGTTTCCTACCAATTAAGCCATGACCTAATCCATCCCAACAACGCCCCACCTATTCCATGTGCCGTCAAGCCTTTCTCATCAATCTCTCATGAGGGACTCCTGTCGAAAGCTTTACTGAAATCTAAATATATAATTATCGTAATGCCTTTGTCATTATCTACTGCTTCATATACCTCTGAGAAAAAACTAAGCAAATTAGTAAGGCAAGAAACGTCCCTGAGTGAATCCATGCTGAGAAGAATTGATTAAGTTTTAAATTGTTTCTAAGTGGTTTCTCATTTTCCTAGCAATGAATTGACTGCTAGTAGCTTTCCTATAGATTGACGTGAGACTAATGGGACGGTAATTGGATGCTATTGATTATGCACCTTTTGTTGAAAATGCGGAACTAACATTTGCAAGCTTCCAAGCTTCTGGAACTATAATACCCTGTTTCTAATGAATTGTTAAAAAGAAATGTAATGGGTTAACTTAACTCATCTCTGGCATTTCTTT
This sequence comes from Paralithodes platypus, assembly GCA_032716605.1. Classification (NCBI taxonomy): domain Eukaryota; kingdom Metazoa; phylum Arthropoda; class Malacostraca; order Decapoda; family Lithodidae; genus Paralithodes; species Paralithodes platypus. The sequence continues at coordinate 18,666,686 of CM064554.1, forward strand.
TAATACTCTGGCATATACCTCATCGGGACCAGGCGATTTCTGAGGTTTCAGTCCTGTCAATTTCCTTTAATGCACATCATTTCTACTTATAGTAACCGTACTTAACCTATTTTCCTATACTATCGCTATATACCTTACGGACTTCCTGGAATCTGTGCCAAATTTCATTATAGTGAAAACGGATAGAAACTGACTATTTCATGTACTGCACCATTTTTCTAAATCATTTCTCAGTTTCTGTCATTTCTCCTATCGAAGTGTTTTAAAAGGGGGCCTATTTTAATCTGCTAACTTAGATTTATATAGCTGGTAAAAAGCCTTAGGTTATGTTTTGAGTCCATTGGCTATCCTGATTTCATAATTTCTTTTGTCTGCCTTATACATTTTTTTAACCTCTCTTGATAGATTTTCCCCCCCTGGGAATAGTCAAGCAAGTAGGTGAATTTCGCCTTTCTTTATTTTTTTCGATATATTCCTCTCTTTTTTCCTAGCAGGTCCTAATAGTCTATTCTTCATCGGATTTTGGGTTGGGTCTGTGTTGATCTAAATTTTCTTTTGGGGATATATTTATTTTGGGGGGGGGGTGGGGCGGGGGCATTGTGGAGTGACGAAATAATCAATTATTATAGGTAGCATTTCAAATTATCCCTGAGTTAATGACAGGTATCTGATAGAGAGTATGTTCATGTAGCGCACCTGGTTCCACTTAATAGTTTTTTAACCTAGGATCGACTCTTTAAGGCTGCGTCTTAATCCACCATAATTGGCTTTTCTTCGAAATCTGGGATAAAGTGTCGT